>JANHZU010004775.1:5691-44463 GCA_032468055.1 Acrochordus granulatus
GTTTAATGGTTGTAATAATTCTTTGGTTCCTGGTGGGGTTGTGTATGAATACTCCTTCCATAGCCTGGGTGTCTTGTTCTGTTATGATTTACTTGGAGTCCTATGGATTGTTGTTTTTTTTCCTAAAGGAGAAGGGACTGCCTTTGTCAGTTTCAACAATGTATCAAATTCCACATTTAGTTAAGCAGATACATTGTATCTGTTTCTGGAGACTGAAGCAGCTTTTTTAAAAATTTCTTTCATCTTTCTCCTTTTGTTTTAGAGGGGTTTTGCCCTGAGGTATTCCTAGAATGATTTTAATGTTATGGAAATCATTGATTTATGCCTACGTGTCATTCGAATGAGAAGATGGACTGGCAGGAGGGGGAGAGACTGGGCAGTTCATGGGAAGTGGGGCTGTGTGTTGGTGATAGATCTAGTGAGGTAGGTGGGGAGTAAATTTTCTTACAATCCCCTCCTTTTGTGCAACATGACAAACAGTCATTTTGTACAACTGGTTGTGGCTGATAGATTTGAAATTTCTTATCTATCTGTAGCATCATGAAGGATGCTTGTTTAGTCAATGATTTTGTTCTGCAAAATTGCATGCATTCTGAAAAGGGTGTTTGGGTCTGGGAAATGCATTGCTGAAGGCAACAAGAAGCTATAATGAGCATGATTGCTCCTACTGATGTCGAAGAGGGTTTTTAGCCAGGTGAGATCAGGTAACCAGGAAGTTATTCTCCACTTGCTGGACCAAAGTTCTGAGATTCTGGATATTCCCCTCCATCAGTTGGGAATTGTCAGTTAAGTTAAAACAACACATCCCTTTAAATTCCTCACACCCATGATTGTGACAGAGCAGTAGGTAGTCAATTGCTGCTTGGTTATCTAATGTCTCTTCTCAGGCCTGTCCAGGTTTAAGGCATCTAGCATCCTGGAAGTACTGTTCAAGCCTTTGGCAACTATACATGCCAAACTGTTAAGATTTCAGGCATTATCTATGGCTAGTCCAGGAATGCCAACTAGGGCAGTGACAAGAGAGATGTATTCTTGCTCCATAAAGTAGTGTGGGAGTCGCAGTTCAGAGTTAGTGCCTAGAAGTTGCTTTTTCTCCATCATGCCTTATTTATGGAGGGGAAAATAATAGCCTACCTAAGGAGCAGGAACCCCCTATAGCATTTGCTGGAATAAATGGATTAACTTGTTTTTTTTGAGTCACCCAAGGGTAGCCTAATGTGGGAGTAGGCAAAGGGAATTTTCCTTGTGTGATTGCATTTCAGTGTGGAGGTGGTGAAGTTGAGGCAATTTCTGACCCTAAATTCTGGCCATTGGCATCTGGTTAGTTCAAAGCAGATCTCAGCTGCTGTCACAGTGGCAATATTCAGCCTAAACTTAGTTTCATCCTGGATCTTAGTGGTCTGTCTCCATTTGTAAACAGTGTGGTAGGTCGTAGGGACATTGAAATTACTTAGAATTATATAGTTCTGAATAACCTGAGGAGGGGCAGCAATTCCTATAAGACAAGATGTGAGAATATCCTGGACCAAATTTCCTCCTGCTAAACACAAATTAGTCATATTTAAGATCTTTGTTGCCAAGTACTTCCATATATTCATGTCTTTTGGAAAAGGAGCAGTTCCTATCAGCCATCCCATTCCTGGCAATATTATTGCACATGCAAGATAAATCGCAATGAGTCCCATGTTTAGTCTTGAGCTGAGTCCACTCCTTTAAAGAGTGTTTTTAATCCCCACTGGTCTGTTTTTGGGTTCTTGACAAGTTTGAGGGGTTATACTTTAAGTCCATCATGGTCTCATTGTAGTGATAGATTACAGATGGTTTGATGTGGGATCATTGTATCCAGGCATTGTGTTCAGCAACCTTGACAACTGATTGGGTGGTGAGCAGGACTTGGAAGGGTCTCTTCACTTGGGTTGTAGCAGGGAGCTCCTGGTAAATGATCAGATCAAGACCCAATCTCCAGGCTCATATGAGTGTCAAACTTCTTCTAATGGCAGAGTTTGTGTCAGCCCTCCTTGTCTCCACAAACACCAAAGATACCTGTACAAGGAGGAAAGATTAGAAAAAATGCAGAGTCCCCCCTTTCTAAGTTTAAGGAGTGAAGATCCACCTCTTTCATGACATCGGGGAGTCTTCCAAACACTAACTCATAAGGGTGAACTCCATATCCTTCCTGGGTCTCATTCGCAAATGGAACAGGGCAATGGACAGATGCATTTTTGAAGATCTTACCTAATAGAGTTTTAACTCTTGATTTGCTCTCTCTCTATCCCCACATGATTGTGGGTGATAAGGGGTGTAAAGGTGTGTGTGATGCCTAGGGCTTGTAAAGGTTTTGTGTGATGCCTAGGGCTTGTAGAATATGCAAAATGACCTGACAAATGAAGTGTTTCCCTCGATCCATCTCCAAGGTGCTGGGTATCTCGAACCTGGGTACTATATCTCTTAAGAGATGGTAGGAAGTGTCAATGGCAATGGCATGTCTGCTTGGGAAGGCTTCGGTCCAGTGTGTTAGTCATGGTGCACAAGGATATATTGATATTCACCACTTTTAGGTAGTTGAATGAAGTCTAGGTGCAATTTCTCAAGGGTCACAGTGGCCATGGTCTCCCTCCTGGATGAGTGATATTTCCAGATGATTCATTGTTAGCTTGGCATGTCAGGCATCCCTTTGCTACTCTAGTTGCCTCCATGTAAACTCCAGAAACATGCTATATTTGCCAGACTACATCCACTATTATCTGGGCGCCACAGTGTTGGAATGTAGCTGTTGACATATAAGGTATAGAAAGTGCCTAGGTGCTATAGGACATCCATCCAGCATTCTCTAAAACCCACCCAAGAAGGAAGCTTTTTCTGCTAGTGTTCCACCTCCTCCCTTTCTAAGAAGTCCTTGTAGGGTGCTTGTAGTTGGAAAACTGGTGTGAAGGGAAGGGTTTGTTTGGTGACCTATTTTGCCACAGTGTCCACAAAGTTTCTTCCTCATATGATCTATGGCTAGGTTTGATAGATGGTTGTTGAATGGCTTGGAGAAGGTCTGAAACTAGGGTGGCATGATCAATTGGAGTGCCAGCTGAGTTTAGAAAATCCCTTTTGCTTCTAAAGGACTACAGTTGCATGGCACATTTTGAGTCTCTTAAAATTGTTGCAGAGCACTCAGCCACAGCTTGATATGCCTTTGTTAAAGTGATCAGTTTGGCAGCTCATGTGCTGTTCAACAAAGGGAGGGGAGATACCTACACAACCTCAAAAAGAGTTACCACTGCGGCTCCTGTAAAGTGAGTCACTTCATATTGGTATGAAGAGCTGTCTGTGAAGAACTCAAAGTCAGGATTCTCAAGTAGCATGTCTGTCAAGTCAGGTTGCAATTGCTCTGCATCCTGGATGAGGTAGAGATAATCGTGCAAGGGTATGTCTGGGTCATGACAGGCAATAGGGTAGCCAGGTTCAAGGTGGAACACCCTTCGAAGCAGATATGGTTAGAGGTAAAAAGCTCTGCTTCATACCTGGCTAGCCCCTGGTATGTGAAAGCATGGGTCTGTAATTTCATCAGGATAGCAGATACATAAAGGTCCCATATGTGTGGGACCCTTAGGATTAAGAGGTAGCCCAGGACTATGTCCCTTGATCATTTCACCAATTCCATGGAAGCTGCAACTACACATAGATAGGGGACAGTACCTCTTGCCACTGAGTCCAGTTGTAAGCCACCAATCGCTGGTTATGCCCTAGTTTCTGGGCTAGCATCCCTGAAGCCATGCCCCTGTTTTCATGGACCAACAACAAGAAGGGCTTACTGTAATAAATCTGCCAGACCCAAAGGGGGACCGATGTCAGGGTCCATTTTACTTTCTCAAGAACTGAAGTAGTTCCTTAGTCCATTGGATAGGATCGTGTGGATCCTTTGCAACAAGTTACACTAAGGGTTGGATCAGTTCTCCAAATGATGGCATCCAAGGTTAACAAAAGCCTAGAACCCCAAAAATGCTTGCATTGAGTATTTCATGGCTGGTTGCTTCAAGCATAGGATCACTTGGATGCATTCTGAGGCTAACTTATATGAACCAGGGCTGATAATATATCCCAAGTAAGTGACTTCTTGAATCAGGTATTGGAGTTTAGTCAGAAATGCCTTTTACTTCCTTTCATCGAGGCAAGAAAGCAGGTGATGGGTGTCTCTTTGGCATTTGTCTTTGGTTGGGAAGGCCAAAAACAGGTCATTAACATATTGAATGAGGATTGATCCTTCAAGAAGGGTAATGGATGCTAAGTCTGTGAGAAGAGAGTTGTGGATTCGGTGTATCCCTATGGCCAGCATGTCCAGGTTTTCTTTTGATTTTCCCAGGTGAAGGCAAAGAGAATCTGGGTTTCAGGGTCAACCAGTATACTGAAGAAAGTGGCACACAAGTCTGACAGAGAAGTAAGTGGTGGAGGCAGGGATCATGGTGATGATGGTGGGTGGATTTGGCACCGTGCGGGCCCTCAGGATGATTTAAGCATTGATGAGGTAGAGATAGTGCATGAAATGAAAGATATATTTCCCCTCTTCATCTGGTTTAGGTTTTCAGTCTGGAAAGATGGAGGTATTGTAAGGTGATGTGCATTTTCGCAGTACTCCATGTTCTAGGTATTAATTAATTAATCAATTAAATTTATTTCCTTATGGGCTCAATTGCCTCTGCCTTGATGCTGCATTGAGGTACACAAGATGAAGGGCCTTCACCTTTATTTTGACTGGGTTGCACCTTTTAGGAAGCCTACTTCGGTGGAGTCCAGCCCCATAATGCAGGGGGCAAGTCTTGCAGATCCTTTTGATGTCTCTGTTATAAATAGGATGGTCAGCAGTGCTTATGTGTAAGGGGAATATCAAGGATTAGCCCATCAGGAATGCACTTTATGGTGGTCCCATGTTTGCATAGTAAATCCCGACCCATAAAGGATAAGGGGGGCAGTGGGCACACTGTAAATGAATAGTCAATTGTACCCTCACCTCATTAGTGAATTTGATAGGGATCAGTTTCCCCCCCCCACCTCAATAATGTTACCCCAGCACAGGGCACAAGACAGCCTTCAAAAGGAGGGTGTGTGATTAATGATGCTGTTGCCCTGGTGTCAATGAGGCAATCATATGTCTCTCCCCCCACTGTCAAAGTTAACACAGGTGACTCTTGAACAGGAGGGCAAGCCCAGCAAACAATAAGTTAATCCCAGTTACCATTGTTAATCATTGGCATTCAAGGTCTGCATTTTCTCCAAAATTTGTTTGCTGCTGTTGGGTCAAACTCCATAAGGCCAGCCATGTGTGTCTGACAGAGAAGGAAAGGGGGTCTAACTTCTGAAAGTGTACAGCCAGTGGGGGTATCAACCATGGAATCTGTTGGAGTCTGTTTCCATGCAATCCCTTTTAATATGTCCTTCCTCTCCACAGAGATAGGAGATTACTGATTTCCACCTTTCTCATAGCTGCAAACTGTTTAAATCCTCCCTACTCTCCACCCTCCTCCTTCACTCTCATTCTCTCCCTCCTTCCTATCCTGTTTTACCTTTTTCAATTTTTTCCTTCAGTCATAGACAAAATTAACAATGTGATGCAACTCAGGGATTTCTATTGCAGACCAGTTAGAAACAATAGTCTGAAAATGGTTCCTAATGTTGCTTGCTGATTGATCTATAAATGTTGAGGCCAGAATCCTTTCGTGCTTCTGGATGTTCACATCCATATGGGCATAAGCAACACTGATCTTGAGAATCTGGGGATTTGTCCTCCTTCTCAATGGTGTGCTGAAATTCAGACCATTTCAGCTGCTTTTTTCCCATTTCCTGGAAGGCTTCCAACAAATTGTCCCTTGCACTTGTGTATTCATCCCAGTGGTTGACATCATTATAATCCCAGGTGGAGCAGTTCACTGGCCAGGTGAACTGCGCCGGAGTTACTTGCCCTGAGACAGGAAAGACAGGTCTTCATGCAATTTCAGTGGTCTTTTCAAATGATTTAAAAAGCTCATCCTTCCTGAGAAAAATATTCAGGAGCTACATCATATCTCCCTACAAAGGACAGTGGCTTTCAGTTATCCAAATAATTGTTTGTGAGTCAACTTGAAATGAGGGTGTGTCCTTTTTCCAAATCACTAGGTTGGATGCTGAAAAATGGGTGTGGGTTTTTGGAGAAGGGGTGCCATAACTTTCCCTTTCGCTTTCCCTCTCTGATCATGCAACCATGGCTGAGTGGAGTGATTTTGGTGAAGTTCTCCATTCTCACAGCAAAGGCTGCCTAAGCATTTAATTTTTGTAGAATAAGCACCTTCATTGGGGAAATGAAGGTGCTTATTCTGTTTGGGCTATTGCCAGTCTTGTCTCCAAGTGAATCTACAATAGAGAAAGGGGGTGTCCCTACTCCACTGAGGAGTCTCCCGCTGAGCCACTAGGGCTATAGACAGGTGGTAAAGGAGGTGCCTGTATTGGGTCTGCATCAATAACAATATAGGAGATGAGAGGGGTTTTATTTTTGTCCTAAGGATTTTTAATATTCCATAGTTGAAAGTACCTTTGTTAGGCCAGATTAGATTGCCAGTCTTATCCCTGAGCTTAGTCCATTCCCTACAAATGTGCTATGCATGGGCTTTTTCAGTGCCTGCCTGGACTGGCAGTTTTCTGCTGTCCCACATGTCCAGTAGCATTCCCAAGGGAGATGATGGTGAAACTTCCAATTCAGAATTTCCCATTTCTTCTTTCTGCTCCCTACCATTTGACATGCATGTCCCTGCCTTCTTTAGGTGTCATGACATCCAGAGATTTCCTAATGAGGTGAACAGCTCCCCTGTCTTTACTGCCTGTCAGTTATCAGCCCCTTCTTGTCCAGGAGGACTCCCTGGCACCTCCTTTACCACCTGTCTGTAGCCCTAGTGGCTCAGAGGGAGACTCCTCAGTGGAGTAGGGACACCCCCTTTCTCTATTGTAGATTCACTTGGGGACAAGACTGGCAATAGCCCAAACAGAAGTACATTTGTTTGTCATTCAGACATGCTGCAGCTCACACAACCATTCTCCCTTGCTTTCCAAAAATCCCAATCACAGCCCAACATAAACTCGCATGGGTTTGAGTGTGGCTGAAAATAGTATGGAGTGTTGCATTAGGGTTTCCAGGACAGGGCTTCTTGACACATGCACACACTCACTTGTTGGGCACAAGACACACATTTGCCAGGTACTTACTGACCAGGTCCATTCAAGCAATTGGCTGGTGCAAAATCAAGACTTCCTTTACTACCCTCCAAAGCAAATGGAGTGTTGGGGGAACACTCTTAGACAAAACTGGTCTGATGCTGGCTGAATGACCGCTCACCCGGTCAGGTTAGTCTTGGGTCCCTTCGTGGTTGCCAGTTGCTGGAAGTTAAGACTTCAGAGGATTGAAATCCGAGCCAGGCTGAAATAATAACACAAGGCAGTTGCTTGAAGTGGAGGAGTTTATTCTGACAGCATAACAGGGTACAGCTCTTGGAAGATGGGCTGACAATCAAAGAAATATAGTCAGCAATTTTATAGTCATTTGTTGTGCAAAAACTTAGATAGGAGTTGCTCTGGGTTTAATGGTTGTAATAATTCTTTGGTTCCTAGTGGGATTGTGTATGAATACTTCTTCCATAGCCTGGGTGTTTTGTTCTGTTATGATTTATTTGGCATCCTTTGGATTTGTTTTTTCCCTAAAGGAGAAGGGACTGCCTTTGTCAGTTTCAACAATGTATCAAGTTCCATGCTTAGTTTGCTTAAGCTAACTAAACAGATACATTTTATCTGTTTCTGGAGGCTGAAGCAGCTTTTTTAAAAATTTCTTTTACCTTTCTCCATTTGTTTTAGAGGGGTTTGCCCTGAGGACTTCCTAGAATGATGTCAATGTTATGGAAATTATTGGTTTATGCCTATGTGCCATTTGAAGGAGAAGACAGACTGGCAGGAGGGGGAGGGACTGAGTGGTTCAGCGTTAGTGGGACTGCGTGTGGTGATGAGTCAGTGAGGTAGTTGGGGAGTAAATCTTACAAATTCTCATGCAATTGGTAAGTGATAAGGATTTAGTGGATTTAACACATTTCTATTTATTAGATCAGGAATGGATATGGTTGGAATTATTGGGAAGGTTAAAAACAGCCTAGAGAAAAATGTCCATCCACTGTTATAACCTGTCACCAGCCATCTTCTGCTGTATTCTTTTAATATCATAATTTACTATTGCTGCAATGAAGTGATGACCTCCTTTATAGGCTTTATTCTTCTTTGAAAGCTAACACTTGCAGTTTCCAGCTAATCATTTTAATGATTGGTTTTGATATACACTAAATATTTTTCTAGGCAAGGGTTGGGGAAAAAGTGCAGCAGAGAGAAGGAGGGAGGGGGATAGACTCAATTTTGCATCTTTAGAAACTAGAAAGGTGGTGGTTGATACTACTTCAAGACTATGGCCTATTTAAGTCCCAGCCCAACACAATGCACTTATATTTTAAATTATTGATTTAAAAGGATTTTTTAAACATGCTCACATACATTCTCATGTATTACATTTTATTTTATTTACAAGGAAAGTTATTCCATAGAATGATCACCTGATACCATTCAACAAATTACGGTAGATGCATGAAAATATTATTTTCATGTTTAAATAGATCAAGCACTATACTCACTGTTCTGTAGGATGGATATAAGGTCCATGATCTTTTTCTGTCTTGAAATCCAAGCAGAATTCAGAGTATTTTAGCAAGGAAAGAGAATTAGGAGAAAAAGATATGGAGGAGGAAAATGGATGTGTATCACAATAAAGTATTATGCCAATTAGTACAGATATTTTTTCTTTTTGTTTTGAGGGTTTGCAGTTTATCCCTGTAAAATAAATTTATACTTTGAAGTGTCTACTCATTTGGAAGCAAAACAGCTTACCCAAAAATAAATATGTCAAAATAAGTAATTATAAAATAATTATGTATTTAGAATTGTAAGGTACATTTGTCCCAATTCTGGCTTGTAGATGGTTCAAGGACTTCCTGATTATGAGATGTGTATATACTTTTAAGTCCTGAACAAACATTTCTGTTCAACTAGAAAAAGGGAGTACAAGTTTTCCATGCAAGACACACTTGCTGGTATCCTAACCGTTGTCTATTAATCTTTTCCTATTGTTTTTAGAACTACTTTGTATTAATGATGGCCCCAAGTGCCTGTCTAATTCTTGCCAAAAGGACTCTGAGTGCAATACTGCTGCCACGGCCAGTAGATGCCACTGTCTGGACTCATCAATGGACATCTTTGCAGAAGATTGCACTAAAGAAATTTATGATCCTTGTTCCTCTGTCCCTTGTCTTCACAATGCTACTTGCTCAAATGCTCCTGGAAACCTGGACTTTACTTGTGATTGCCCCATAGGGTACACTGGCACAATTTGTGAAACTGCCACTAGCTTTTGTGACTCAGATTTCTGTAGTCACGGAGGCACTTGCCAGGATGAACTTAGTGGTCTCACTTGCCTCTGTACTGAAGGATTCACAGGTACACACTGTGAAACTGACATTGATGAATGCCTTTCCAACCCTTGCCTCAATGGAGCTATGTGCAGAGACAAGATTGGTGGATATTCCTGTTACTGTGTCCCAGGTTTCCAAGGAAAGTACTGTGACCGGGAGGTGAATGAATGTATTTCTGAACCTTGTCTCAATGGCGCCACTTGTTTGAACCTCAGAGGAAAGTATGAGTGCATTTGTCCTCTTGAGTACACAGGTAAGAACTCATAAAACTACTGATATATGCAATTTGTATTTTTCAATCCCCAAGGCACATTCCAGGCTGCGATTCAAGTCCCCCTGCCTTGGCCAACCTTTGCAAATTGTGTGAATGGGCAGCAGAATCTTGTCATCCTATAAATTTATCCTTACCAAGGCAGCCAATGAATTTGGAAGTTGGAAAATCAACATGGGTATATCAGTATGGTATTTACTATCTGTGAAATATATGGAGAAAAGATTCCCATATTTAATGTTAAATTGCATCAGCAATTTACTTAGTTAATTTACTTAGTTGCATAATGAAACATCTGTAAGCAAACAATCAAGCTCAGAGAGCACCAAGGACTTCAGAAAAACATTTAACACTTAATATTTGCTGTATGCTTCTGATCAGTTGAGTGTGCCTCACTCACCATAGCAGGTATTTAGACTTAGTGTAGAAAATGCATTCTTCTTATATCTTATCATCCTTCTAGAGTTCCCTTTCCCTTCCATCCATTTCCCTTTTGAGAAAGGGAACTCTCTTACTTTCTCACTTGAAGCTATTCTTCCATAATTTCTACCACTACCAGTCTTTAACTTCTTGGACCTCCATGCCTGCTTAGTTTTCCTATCAATCTGGCTACAATACATATGATCTACAGTATTGTATACAGGCTTTTTTTTTCATGCTATGAACTGTCAGTTTCATGCTGCTTTTTCCACTCAGCAATGCTGTACACTGTTTCCGCATAAAATATGTGTTTCTTTCCCTCCATTTCCTTTTACCAGCTGTAGACTACAATCTCGTTATGGACCTAATACTCTCTTATCATTTCACCATGAGATTGCAGCTGCAGAGATTCTATAAAAATCATTCTAAATTATGCATCAGATTTTCAGATCACCTTCATCAAAAGCCACCTCTTTCACCACACTTTATAAAGAGATATGTCCTGACAAGGTGGTTATGCATTCTGAAGAATATAAGGCTGCATATTTTTCTGCAAATGACAATATTTTTGTGAATCTTGAATTTACTTTTCATTTTATGTATTTATTTATTAGATTATTGCCTTGTCTGTCAGAGTGTAGAATTATCTAACCACTCTTCAGTATGAATTATTCATAGGGTAAGTTCCTTTTTCCCAAGGAAAAAGCACAGCTGGAGATCAATGCAATATGTTCTTGGTAACCCCATTTCACACAAAATCATATGAAATCTAATCATGAAATTTCTGATAATATTTCTTAATATTGGACATTGTTTCAGTAGCCTATTCCTACATTCTAGTCACAGTAATGGAGAGGCAGAAGTACTTAAGTAAATTTCTTGGTAAGTATGTTCCATTAAAATCATTGGAACTGATATATATAAGGGACATTATCCACCACTACTGAAATCATTTCAGTTTAATTAATTGATGTTATTTTTATGTTGGGCCAGCTTTTTTCCTAAACATTCTCGTTTAATAACAAACTAGTAGGCTATATTTCACAGGATGATAAATTTAAAATAGTATTACAAAGACTAAAAATACAGTCAAATTGAAAACAATTTTTTATGTACCTGGTTCAATTTCATTCCTTGTACTTATTTGATTAAATTTGCTCTCTAGAACTTCACTGACATCATCACCTAACGCCCTGTTGTATAATGTTATCCCATTCACCATTTAGTCTCTGAAAGGTAGAACAACTTTGTATTTACTTTGGAAAAAATCAATATTGAAAGAGGGGGTGAAAGCAAAATGGGATGTGAGATGCATGTTAGCTAGGCTTTGAAAGTAGAGTCTTTCACGCTGCTACTGTTTTGTTCCCCAAAACCTCAGAAGCAGTTCATTTCTGCTGACTTGAAATTTCTGCTGACTTAAAATGCTAAAAAATAAAGAGAGGAAATCATTGCTGTGCTCCAAGTTGCTGTAACAACAAAAATATCTTCCTCTCATTCTACTCAAATAGGGAAAGAAGGATGAAACTTTGCAGACCAGTTGACCCAATGCTGCAGGTTCTCTCTAAACTCTTGAGGAACTTCAAGACTTCACAGGACCTAAATGTTGGAGTCAGAAAAGCAGGAAGACAAGAGTTCTCATGCAACAGGAAAATAGTTTGCAGTTATTTTAGCTACAACACAGCTGAGCTGGAAATAAATCAGATGAGCTCTCTAACACTACTCATGTCCTGGGGACATAGCAATCTGGACCTGCTTTCAAACTGGCACAAATCCTCATGCTGAAGTGCCCTGAGTGCATTCCTGAATGGATGTTGTTGTCATGGATAATTGTGTGGTTGCAGCCTAAACATCTTAATCAAGAGCATAACTGACATCTAAAAATATCAAAAATATTGAGAAAAAATAACCCTCTAGACAAATTAAGTTTAGTGAGCAATGTTTAGAGAGATAAAAAGCTTGGTAACAGATAAGTCACAGCTTACAAAAGTAGTATTGTGTTTACAGGGCTGTAAACATTGCATCCCATCTCTTCTCTACCCCTGGGAAACAAATTGTCAAGGAGTGCAGGGGTTATGTCAACAAGTAAAAGAAGATCTTTTCTGCTGAGTGGCATAGACTTTATTTTGACGTCTGCCTTCAGTTAAGATCCATCACATGGACCCCACATAATATTTCAGATAAAAAATGTGTTGCCTTCCTGCCACCCTGCTGCTATCAGTAGGTGTCTTGGTCCAAGACAAGTGATGAGAAGAGCTACAGAGCCACAGGAAAGACAGAGAGGAGAGAGAAGGAAACGCCTATTAATTGCTGGTATGACTGTTCTGAAATGATCACACTCAACCTGGACCTTCTGTTGTATGTAGGAAGCTACATGTCATGTTTCTGTTAGCCAAACCAAAGACAGTAGTTGCAACCCAGGAATAAACTCCTTGATAAGGAGAAGGCAGAATCTCTGTTTAACAACAAGATAAAAATGCCTTTCAAAAAGGGCTAAAAATATGGCTTTGTGGGTTGGCCTGGGGTCTGGGCAGCCATGTATCATCTCTGAAGTGGCTGCTGGACTGAGTTCCACCTCTATTTTATCATCCTCCTTCTTGTTCATTCTTTTTACTTGTATTGCTTGTATTCTATTTATTATTGTTTTTATATTTTTATTGTTATTGTAAATCAATAACAATACATTGTATTGTAAATCACCCAGAGTTCCTTGCTGTGATATGGGTGGTTTACAATACAATAACAATAAAAATATAAAAACAAATATTTTTTTATTTAATAAATAAAAAATATTAAAATTGGAAAGGGGAAAAATCAAATCAATCTGACAGGATTGAGATTGCTCAGCAGGATTGGTGACCTACAGTTATATCATGAAGAGAAACTTGAACATCAGATGGAAGAAAGAGTAGTATTGTTCTGTCTCCAAACTACCCCCATTTTTCTTTTAACTTTTCAATGATCATTTGGTTTTAGCAATGATTGTTTACAGTGAAATGTGGTACAGATGGAAACAAGAGTGTCAATCACCTTGCCTCAAAGAACTTCTTGACCTTCTTTCTCCAGTTACAAAGTGTAGAAGGCTTTCTACATTAGCATTCATGGCTTTCCTCTCCTCTGCCTGCCCTACAAGGCATGGTAATGATCTGAATTTTGTTTATTTAAAAAAATGTTAAGCTTTTTTAGCAGGTTGTTTATCCTTACAGTGATTGCCATTCATTCAGTAACAGTTATTATCTGGACAGTTGGTCATGTAGAGATTGGGGGAAGGAAAGAAAAGGAAGACAAGCAGTGCATATTTCTCTTCCATGCACTTGTACTTGCAAGCATTGAAATCAAGCACATTGGTCTCCATTTATATCATAGTTATTAGCATCCTTCCTAAAAGGAAAAACACACTGTTTTCAGTTAAGTTTACAGACTAATGCTATCTTCCAAAAGGGCACTGTAACTGAAAATTTAAAAGATTAATTTCTTCAACTCTACGGAGCTATCAGAACCCTGAAGAAAGCAAGTAGATCAAGGTGGGATTTTCAAGTATTCCCAGGACGTGGTCAAATTCTTTAATGCTAAGCAATTCAAATTGCTAGTCACCATGTAAAAATATGCAATACCTGTCTAGGATGGTTTTGTTGTATTTATTATCATAATCAGGTGATTGCTTCTGGAGACACACATTTAATTCAGCTATAGATGAAATCAAAATAAGTCATTCAGAAGGACAGTACCTATTAAGGAAAACGTTGCAAAGAGAAATGCCACCTATTTCTTCTAGTTCCCCATAGTTGCAGTTTACCATCCAGTTGAAAATTGGGCTGGTCCTGGTTCTTTATGAATATCACTTTCTGACAGTTTTATCTTTACTGTTTCCCACTTAACCACAACAGCAAGTTTAGACACCTGGAAGGAAAAAAAAAACAAGGGAGTTCTCCCCAATCACTAGTCCTGTTGTAGATGCTACGGGTGCTGCCTGTTTTAAAGTTTGTTTGTTTGCTCCTTCAGTGCAATAGCTTTGTTTCGGGAAATACAAGAATCCTTATGAACACAATATTGCCAGAAGGGTTAAAAGCAACAAAGAAAGTGAGGCATAAAATATAAAACCAAAGAGATGTGCTGAGATACCACTGGAGAATAGCTTCTAGCAGCATTGCCTAAAATAATAAAGAGTAATAATTCCATAAAGGGCAGCTTTCTGTTTCTGCAATAGTAAAACAGTAGATTTTAAACCCCACTTAATAGAATGATTTATCAGCAGCTCCTGCTGTTGTTCTGGTGGTTGTTTAGTTTTTTGCAGCTTGCTGTGAGTGAGATGTGTTAAATGCAAGCGCCAGAGGGAATCTTGCATGAAACCCCCAAGGTGTCTCTGCTGGTAATAAAAATCCTCATTTACTCAGTCAGAGGGAGCTTGCCTATTGCTATTAGTCCAGCCTGACACCATGAATCACAGTGGGAAATCATCCACCCTCTTCTCATTTCCCTGGGTTGTTAAAAAAAGCTTATAACTTTTGATATGTATGCTGAGAGCTCACAATAAATCAACTACGGTAATGCTAACCAAATGCTCTTGTTACCAGCTCTGGGTTGCAACTTGCTCTCTGTGCTCTCCAGACAACTTTCTGCAACTGATCTGCTGGATGCTTTTTTTTTTTTTTGTCTCTCTTCATCTAAGAGCTAAGAAATGTCTCATATAATTTTCACTAAAAGGAAGGAGCTTAGTATGCCTGAATCACAGGGAAGAATGAACATTTAGGCTAGTCAGGATAGCAGTAAGAGGAGAATCTGCATTTTGTTATTAAACAGACAGACGGACAAATGTTGTTTATAGTGTGTGTTGGACAGCTGTTAAATAACGGAATGCAACTAGTGCAAATGTTGCAAATCAAAAACAGTTGTGTTTCATTATGTAAATATTCATTAATCTGAAGAAAATATCAGATTCTCCAGAGAGAATAGCTTCTTGTATTCCTGAGGGGTGCGAAAAAGCGTAGCTAAGATGTACCTTGAAGAAAAGTGGTGACTATCAAATAAGCATTATACAGAAGGTCCGCTAAAATATTAAATGTGACTTATTAAAAGATTGAAAATCAGAGTCTATTATTTTTAAGATGGCTAAAACAGTAATGCTCCTTTGCAGGATGTAGTTTGTTGTATTACACTTAGTATTTTTATTTGAATAACTGGAACAAAGTCTGTTTTAACTGCAAGCGTTTAGTAGGTGATCATTTTTTTATAGTATTCTTTTCTTAATGTGGAGTAGGAAGTAGACTATTGTTCAGCTTATAGATTGAACTTGAGGCTACCACATAATTATTTGCCCACATTCCCTTGCTGCCTAGCTGGGAATAGGGTACAATTTTCATTTATTATCAAAATTCAGTTTTTTATTTAAAATAATCTAAACCACCCACCTATTGAAAAGTGCTGCTTCTTAAATTATGGACTATTTATATTTCTTTCAGTCAGAATGCTCATGTTTAAAGAAGGCACTAAATAATTTTGTGAGAAATGTAATTCCTGTATAGGAGCCCTTTATTCTTTTTCTTTCCAGCATCACTTCTGTTTATGGAAAAGTATCACACACCAACATAAGTATATATCCACTCCTCTTCCTTCTCCGTTAAAAGGTAAAAGTTTCCCCTGTCAGTCATGGCTGACTCTAGTGGGGAGGGCTGCTCATCTCTGATTCACAGGTAAAGGAGCCAGCATTTGCCCAAAGACACTTCTGTGGTCATGTGGCCAACATGACTGTACGCCAAAGCGCACAGAACGCTGTTACCTTCTCACCAGACGTGGTACTATTTATCTACTTGCATTTTTACTAGCTTCAAGCTGCTAGGTTGGCAGGAGCTGGAGCAAATAATGGGAGCTCACTCCATTATGCAGCACCTGGATCTCAAATTCAGGCTCACAACTTTCGGGCCAATAAGCCCAGCATCTTAACTGCTAGGCCACTGCATCCCTATGTCATTTTCCTTTACTATGTCTCTAAAATCCCATGTTTTGGGTACAGTGATTTCAGCTGTAGAGATAGCTGATGTGTGTGTGTGTATCTGTTTGTGTATTTTCCATTTCAATGTATGTATGCTCCATTGCAGTAGCCAGATTTTTATAGATGGAAAGAGCCTTTTGCTCAGTTGCCCAAGACAAGCTATTGGGTTTCACAGACCAATAGCCTGATCCAGCACAGCAAGACCAAGCCATATTTTCCTGTTAACCATCAAGTGGGGATGGGGGAACAACAAGGAAGATACATATTTTTAATATGGCTGTTATAAGACTTATATACACAGTTCATTTATTATTGTCACTGTGTTATCAAATGTTCATAGGGAACTGCTGTTAACAAGTCATGACAGATTTACAGTAACTAGACAGCATTTGGCATGTATGTATGTGTGTGTGTGTAAAAATCTATTACTTATGTCAATTTTATTGAACAATCTGTCTTCCCACTCCTTCCCCCATGAGATTTGCCTATTGTTCCTTGGTATAATCTTTTTATTATTCTATTTCTAAATTTCAAATCATTTAC
Source organism: Acrochordus granulatus (assembly GCA_032468055.1). Taxonomy (NCBI): domain Eukaryota; kingdom Metazoa; phylum Chordata; class Lepidosauria; order Squamata; family Acrochordidae; genus Acrochordus; species Acrochordus granulatus. Next base: position 22,421 of record JANHZU010004775.1, read on the forward strand.
ACAGTTGCAACACATATAGATGCTGTACAACTTGTGACACAAGAACAATTCTTATGGTTAAATATATTGTCCATTGTCTTCATGCAAAGGATATGATGTATACATCGAAAATCTTTTCATTAATGGTGATCTGATTGTATAGTTGCATGCACACAAATTTTAAGAATAAAACACGGGGTGGGACAAGAGCACATGCATCTCACAGCGTATGCACACAAACTCTCTGTGAAGCAGTTTTCATGATATTTCATGTTCACATTAATTCATGGTTCACATCATGCCAGACAAACATCATGTTCCTTAGTGCATTACTCAATTTAAATGAAATGGCTGCTTTATCTCCTGGCTTACTTTCAGATAAAGAAGACCACTGGCTTGGCAAGTATTAAATATTTATTATAATTCTGTGAAGCTTAGAAGTAGTAATCTGATTTGAAGAGAATTTATTTAAATCATCCCTCTAATCTGGATCTTTGAACTGAATTGAATTCATTTGAATTTCTCTGGAGAATTAAAGGTGATATGGAACTTCATAGAATCTAATGTTGGAAAGGTCCATTTAGGAAAGTGAATTCAACCCTCAATTCTATGAATAAATTTTAATAAATGTTTCCATGACATCTGACTATCCAGTCCTTGTTGAAGTCTTCCATTGAATAGAAACTCACCACCTCCCTTGGTAATTAGGTCTACTGTCAGACTGTTCTTACTGTTAGGTAATAATTTAATGCACTTTCATAGTTTTCAGCATGTCAAAGATTATAATATTTTTCTATCCATATACTGGAGGGAGTATCGAGCAATATAATGTGATTGCTGATACTGACCTGTGTAGCTGCCAATTAATTTTATCATTTCTACAAACCCTCTCTGTCAGAACACTTGGAGGAATTGTGATATTCTATTTATTTCTCAGTCTTCTGTTAGAATTGTTTAGGGAGGTTCACCTGGAGAGACAAGAATAAATTTAAATGAATTTTGCTACTCTTTTTGAAGATTTGATTTCTTCTTTCTTGTATTATCCTTAAGATTACCATATATCCTATACATTTATCATTGTTCCTAAACTCATTGTGCCATGTGTTTTTTCTCTCTCCTGTTAATCTCTGTGTAAATTAATTATGCTTGCAAGCCCAGAAAAGCTAGTGATGTGAACACTGTTATCTTTTGTAACTTCAACTTTCAACAATTGTAAAACATTTTTATTTAAAATTTGTACTAAGCCATTATCTGCATTTTATATAAGCTATAGGCTCTTTATTGGACACTTTGGAGAGACCAATACTGTCCTTTCATTATTTCTATTATATCTTCTTGCAGAAGACATAATTGAGGTCATGAAGGGAAATATTTCAGAAGCTTTTTGTTATGAACCTCTTTCATCTATCTAGATGTCACTTTGTCTTGTCAAGGATCTACCTGCTATTTTCATCCCAATCTGTTCAAAGTTTTTTTTTCTGTGTTAAAGCACCAGTAAGGCACTTCTGTGGTGAGAAGATTAGCCAGTGACATCACTATTGCCCAGGAGATGTCCGGGAGGCTCCTTTCAGATCCCTGTTCAAAGTTGACATAGTTGCAGTTATTTTGATATTTTATAGGCTATGTTTGAATATTTGATTGAATCAAATATTCAATGGGTTATATCAAATCATGATGCCTTCAGATATAAAATATGAATCAAATCTCAGCTGATTTGCACACCTCTGATGTTAATGCCATTACATAACTTATCTTTTGCCCATGCTTTGATCCAAATCATGTCACAGTATAATATTTTGTGCTCATGTTGTAGAAACCTCTAAAACCAGTTTATCTCAGGAAAAGAGGTAGTACTTTATTGTATAAGGTCTAATTCACCTTTACAGAATTATCTTCTAAACAGGATTAGCAATTGAACTCTATTTCATTGATAATGAATGGTGTCCCTACAACTGAATTCTATTTCATTGGCAATGGAATGGTGTCTTCCACTGCATCTGAGATATTAGTCAAATGTAGAGTCTGGAAGACAAGCCATGTAGCACATGTAGCTGTATCTTACAGGCAGCAACTCAGGAGGAATGTCTAGAGACCGCCTGTTATGTCACTTGAGATAGTTGTTTCACTCTGCCTTATAGTGGAGTTGGACTGGCTGATTCTAAGGTATTCATTAGCTAGTTATATCAAGGAAACAGCCATCATGAAACCAGGTCTGATGCAACTTTTTAAAATCAATTTATTGAAAAAATTCATATAATATTAACAAACCAGCCTGATGTAACTTTTTGATACATCTAGAGAAACAGATCATATTAAGTAGCCAGGTTCACTATATTCAGTGATAAATGTTCATATTTGTAGTAAAACCAAGTATGATAGTTCAATACCAACAGCTGGTGTCCTGATATCCTGTTGTTTGCATCACTACAAAAACAAACACAGCAAAATGCCTGAAAGAGCATGGTTCTTCAGGAAGATAGACACAAGAAGGATTAATCCATTGGCATCTTAAATTTCATGTCAAGCAATAGCAATCTATGTGGTGAATAAAGTCCATTTAGGTTAATTCAGCAGTTTGAATTAAAATACCAAGATTGTTGTTTGTTATGAAAAAAAGAATTTAACAATAAGTATACAAGACAACTTGTTATTCAGGTGAAAAAATCAAGATGTACACACACATTACACCCTTTTAGGATAAGCAACATTATGCAGAATCAGAAAAGGAGTAAGAAATAGCAAAAAAAGATATGTAATAAGAAAAAGAAAGGAAACACAGCTAAAAATAATTTACATCAAGTCTTCTCTGTGATTTTCTTTGCAAAAAAAATCCTTGATTTCATTTCATTCATATAACATCATACATTGTCTGCTGTTTTTTAAACTTATCTCTCTTTTTCAATATCTCATTAACTGCATTTGACCATAAGTTTCTAAATCTTTTCCCTTTCAACCAATTCACTCTTCCTATATATGTTCATTTTGCAAGTGAATATACATTCTTTCTCTGAATGTGCACCACAGTGCACTTCTTTCATCACTCACTTCTGTTCTTACTCCACTTTCATTAGCATTTGTTCATTCCTGACCTTATTACTTCTTGTTTTATCACACACACTTGTTAAATATCCCATTCCCACCATATTCAGCTTTTCTTAACATACCCAGTTTTTACTTGCATATAGCAGAGTGAGCTGAAGCATATTATACATTGTAATTATTGCTTCTTTTGATAAATATTAATTTCTTGCAACAAATTACATAATACCACTTTTCAACTAGGATTTGCACATGTTATTTTTTTTTCTTATTTTCATCTTAAGTAAGCATTCTACCATGGTATAAAATTCATCTACTTGTTCTAGTTTTTCAGTTTATGTATGTTATAATTGTTCACTCCATTTTTTCTATCAAACACAACTATTTTGATCTTTAATAATTGTTTTAGATTCATAAAGCTTGTTGACATCTGCAGCAAAATCATTGGGGATACTTAGACATACTGTATATCCACATCATTAATGAATACATTGCTAATATCACTACAAGTACTTTTTATACTCCTATCCATTAATACATAAACAATCAAACATCATCCACCCTTGTCTTATTCCAGTTCAAGGCTGAACCATGTATTCAGTTTATTCTTAAATGTCCTTTAAAGGTTAACATTCTCTGCCAGTTGTGACTGACTCTAAGATGTGGTGCTCATCTCTGTTTCCAATCCAAAGTTCCAATGTTTGTCCAAAGACACTTCTGTGGTCATGTGGCCAGCATGACTAGATGCCAAAGGCACACAGAATGCTGTTATCTTTCCTGCTAAATTAGGTGGTACCTATTTATCTACTTGCATTTGGATGCTTTTGAACTGCTAGGTTAGCAGGTGTTGAGGCAGAACAACAAGAGCTCATCCTGTTGCATGGCAGCAGTGGGTCTTGAACTCAGGCTGCTGACCTTCCAGTAACAATTGCAATTGCGTCTTAACCACTTGTGCCACCATGCCTCATCACATGTTCTTTACTTCTCTAATATTCAGAAGCCAAACTTAAACTCAATATTCATGTAAAATAACTTGGGTCAATAGATTATCATACACTTCTCTAAATCAATCCATGTACAATAAACTTTCTTACATTAGTATGTTTTACAGCTGACTTACTAAAGATCAAAAATCTTGATCTGCATACTCCCTGCCTGACAGGTCCATAAAGATATTTTTGCAACATTTTCAGATGTACCTTCTAGAATGTTTTTTTGACCCTCCATTCAGTTGGCCTTCAAACTTAAGGGAAGACTAGAATATAGATATACTTGTCCTAGTTTAGCACCTTTAATACTGTACCAAGTTGTCTCCCAGTAAATGTATACAGAGTGGCAAAAACCCAAAAATAAATTCAAAGTTACTCTATAAAAATGTCAACAAAGGAGGACCCAGAATTTAAAATATTAAATCTTACAATGATACTAACCATATCAATAGCATTTTTGATTTGATAAAGTTAAAAGAATTAACACCTTGGGTAAACACAGAACATCCAAATATATCATTAGTAAAAATTAAGGTACTTCCTCTTCCCAAAATATTAATAAATAATTGTATTTATGAAATTTATGACAATATTCATTAATAAGTATCAAGAATTCAGTATCTATTTCCTTTGAACATGTGCAAAACTTTAAAAAAAAGCCCCTAAGTTAACTGCACATCCATTACCCTTTCAACATTTCATCATTCCTTTTTTTATGAAGATTGTATCAGGGTAGGAAAGTGAAAAAGTATAATTGTTTATGTGATGAAACTAAAATAACAATTAGAAATAATTTTAAGATGATTTGGTGTATTCATGGTTTCCAATATATCAAACAGTGCACTTCTGTCAAGTGCAAAAGACCAGGTCCAGGTGTCAATGTTCAATTTTGCTGATTTATTGCTTAAGTTTATTTAAAATAATCTACTCAACTAAGAGACCTGCATAAAGGTATTAGGTAAAGCTCAACTGCAATCAGGGAGGAACTAGACCTTGTGCATTTGTGGCTTTATAGAGGTTCCAGACTAATGCCTTGCTTGACTCCTTCCCCTGGCTCTGCCATCCTTTCTCCTACAGCTTCACTGAAATTTCACCAGTTAGAAGTAAAGTGACAAGAACTATGACTAAAGTTGATACAAAGCTAAATTCATCAACAAATAAGGAGAACTACAAAATTTACAACATTCTGTTACAAGAGAAGACAAACTTTCTGAGTGAATTGAAAATAATATGGAACTCAGTTTAAAAGCCTCTTTGCCTAAGATTTATGGTTATTCAACTGGCACAGAAATTGATTGAAATTAGCTTTGGCCAATATTAAGGAAAACTCAGTGCAAGTATTTTACAGATGATATTTAATGCCAAATAAATTTTAACATTGTAGAAGCCCATTATTGGAGAAAATGTAAAGAAATAAGTACATATTATATATGATGATCTTGTTCAACAGTTTTGGATCGAAAACTTCATTAAAATAAAACAAATTACAATTCAGGCTGTTTTACTGGTCCCTAAATTGGCTTACTTTTTTCAATAACCCAAATGATACCTTACAGCACAGAGTTTATAGATTTGTTGTTGTTATTAGTTGCAATGAGACAAGTAGTAGAAATACCATGAAAAACAGGAAAGGATTTGAATATTTCAATATGATAGCAAATATGTTGGAAAACTGCTCTCATGGAAAAGTTGAACCTACCCCCCCAAAAAAGGGAAAGAGATCAATATTATGTTAATTCAGAAGATTAGTTTTATCCTATCTGGTTTAAACGTATACACAACAAAGGCAGAATGATTTTTTATCACCCAATTCCACAGACTTTGATAATTTAACTATTTTTCAGTAGCATTTTCATTATTTTTTGCTTGTAAGTTAATGTCCATCTACAATAAGCAATCAAATCAATCATGCTTTTAGATTTTTGTTCATTCCCTTGCCATGTGAATGTATGAGTGAACAAAAATTCAAAATAAAGAAACTTAAGCAGACACTCACCAGTTGCCATTCTCATTTACTCTTAGATTTTCAAATGACCCATCCACTCTGAATCTTGCATCCTATTTCTACCCATTCATTCATGTTACCTGGCAGAATATTTTTCAAGTGCAATGGGCCTTTATTCAGAATGTTGCATAATTTCCCCTTAAATAAATATCTAATCTCTTACTACCATTGACTGAAGTATAATATTCAACTAACTATGCATTCATATGTTCATACACACTCACAACAGTACCAATTGTTACTTTTACATCATAGATCATCATTCAAAATTAAGCCTTCATCTTTTATTTTGCTGCATGTATTCATCAACCCTAATATATATGATCAGACCACCTTCATTTAGATCTATTACATTCTTCCCCTTTCTTTTAGTTTTACAGACACACAATATAATTTTCTATCATTCATTTCAATGGTAAATTAAATCTTCTTTACAGTGTAATCCTGTTATCTTCAAAGTTACAATCCATAAGCCATTATAATCATGAGAAGGGGCATACTGGTCAATTGAGGCTTTCACATAATATATAGAAAAATGGTTACTAATCTTATTCATATCTGTGCGACAATGAACGTTCTCTGCTAAGAATAAGGTCAATATAAAACACATTTGCCACATTTTGACCTGCATTCAGGGGTTTCTTTAACAAATGATCATTTATTTCATAAATTATGTGAAAATGATGGACATAACTGAGCAATCAAAGCCCACCTAATGTGTGCAATGCATGCAAACACATGAAAAAGTAGAGGAACTTAATTGCCTGGTCATACCCACCATTTTGCTGTCGTTGATCCTCCCTGTACGTCTCTTAAGATATTATGTGGACCTGATCAATGAATTCGATAGGATAGTGTCTATTCAAAGCTGTCTCCAAAGAAGTAAGGCAATGGCTGGACTCTGAACAACAATGTTAGAAGATAAGAACTCTGCTCTTTGTCCACATTAAAATCTAAATTTCTGCCTCTTCCCTCAAATATGAAACAAAAATAATTGTAAGATTTGGGAACTAAAACATTTTCAGATCATGTATAAGCCTATAAATTGTCATCTATTTTCAGAACAGGCTTTTTTGACATGTCTTCAAATTCAACTTTCACTGCAGGTATCAACTGTGAACTAGAAATCAATGAATGTTTGTCAGAGCCTTGTCTGAATGATGGAGCCTGTCATGATATTCTAGGTGGCTATTACTGTTCCTGTCCACTTGGCTTCCTTGGCGATCACTGTGCCATCAACAATGATGAATGTGCAAGTCAACCATGCCTCAATGGGGGACAGTGCATAGATTATATCAATGGGTATGTTCTCATATATATTGGATGACTTGTTTACAGCATATGTCAAGTGCTTTTTTTTTCTCCCAGTGTTCTGAAAACATCTGTAGGTCACGTAGATAAATATGTGGATTATGTGACTGGACAATTATTCACTGATTGCAACTGGAAAAATTTGGAAATATAGTAAAAAACAAAATACTAAACGAATCTTATTTTCATTTCAACGGTCTAGTATTTAAGTTCCATTTTTTCTATTTGATAGATAATTTTAGACTCAAAATTTAGTTCATAAGATTGTTTTCAGTTTGAATATGGATTATTTCATCACTTTTACAATGTTATCAATGTTACAATGAATATTAATTTTTTTCTTGTATTTACTTTGCTATAATATATAACACAGGAAAAATTCTTATGAATTATTTAATAAATAAAATTCAGAGGCCTTTGCAATCAGGCATGAAATAGTTGGGGGTAACAACAGAAGAAATATTGGTCTTATACTGCAGTCATGAAATTTGAATCATCAATAGAGGAAGGCTATTGATGGCATAAACTGCCATGAATTAAGCAGTCATAGTTGCCATACAGGCAACACTTGGCTGACCTTGGCTGATCTTAAAAAGCACTGAAGCTTGGACCAAAAATGCCAAGGCTGTAGTTTAGACTAGGTAGTCAACAACAAACAATTATTTTGAAACCTTTCCCACATGTTGCTCTCAAGGAGACAATATGGATGCATCTATGAAGTCAGCAGAAGTTGAATTCAACTCAAAGGAAACTTTAATAGGGTTGGGCAGTAATCCAGATTCAAGGAGAAAAGGTGATTCTGAGTATGTGTGTTCATGCCTAAACATATATTTGGATGTTTGACTTTGATTCATAGATCTTACATTCTAGGTTCCTATGCAATATTGTTCTTTACAGCATTGGACTTGCCTTTCACCTTCAGACCCATCCACAGCTTAGCATTCTTTTAGCTTTGGCCCAGCTACTTCACTCTCTCTAGAGCTAATTGAAATTGCCCTTTGCTCTTCCCCAGTAGCCTATCGGACACCTTCTAACCTGAGGGGCTCATCTTCCAGCATCATCATCAACTGTCCAACGGGTTTTCTTGGCAAGGATACTGGAATGGGTTGCCATTTTCTTCTCCAGAGTTCTGTTACTATTTTTCACCAGATGTCCAGGAACTCCAATAACTAGTGTGGTCCTTGTTGATCCAGGCAATGACCAAGTTGGTATGGGTTTCTGTAAACTATGTCTCATCATATTTTTTATGGAAAGGAGACACTCTTTGTCTGGCTCCTCCAGTATGGTTGAATCTCTGGCATAGTTCTTATCTTTTTCAGAGCACACAAGCCCCACAACTGTGCAAAGGTGGTTCCTCACTGGGGGATCAGCTTCCATGCTGTGTAGCAACTTCTCTGTCTGAGCTGCTGAAGGTCATCTCAGGGTTGGCGGTGAAGCTTCCCAGACTTCAACTTGTTGTCCCTGAGATGGACCTCCAAAGCAGCTCAAGGCTTCATGGTCTCCATGATAGCTATGGGCCTCTCCCAAGCCACGGCCTGACTCTGGACAATGACTTCATTCAAGACTTTGTTCTTTTTTATTTTTTGTCAAAGCAGTAGCAATGCAGTCTGAGAGACAAGCTTCTTTTAGCCACTCTGTCATCCTCAGATCACCCCAACTTTGAGGTTTTCTTGTGTAACCCTCTCCACAGGGAGGCTGGACCCATCTGATTGGTTCACCCCTGGCAACCAATGAATCCAATCAGATTTTAAAGGGAACTGGGAAAACACCTGCTGACTTGCTACACAGTCCTGTGGAGGCTCTGGCAACTGCATGAAATAGAGGGATGTCTGGAGCCTTAAACAGGATTATGCCTATGCAACCTCTCTCAGCCAATCACTTGTGTTATTACCTTTGGTTCACAGAGGAGTTGAGGGAGCTGAAAAAGATCAAGAAATGCCTAGAGCTCTGCTGGAGGAAAACAAGGAACAAATTCAACCAAACACAACCCAGAGCCACTATTAAGGCCTACCTTGTGGCAGTAAGGGCAGTGAAATATCAATATTTCTAACTGCATCTGCAGAATCTACCCAATGGCCTTGCTTAAGGTTATCTGGACTGTCCTTGGGAAGGGAAGCCTGAAGATCCATTTGCAGGGCTATGTGGAGGAATTTTCCATGCATCTGGATAATAAAATTGCTTGAAATTGTTCCCAGTTAGATGCCAAGCATGATGCAAGTCCTAGGAGATGCCCAGAAATGGCTAGCTATCTGGGAACAGTTTGATTCTGCTTGACCTGAGATAGTGGAGGGTCCTTCTGGACTCACGGCTCCTGCTCAAATAGCAGTTGGCATCCATGGCTAGGAGAACGTTTGCTCAATTTTGTGTTGCGCACAGTCATGCCCTTTCCTAGATAGGGAGGCTCTCTGTTCAATCACTCATGCCCTGGTCATCTCCCGTTTGGATAATTGTAAATCATTCTACACAGGGATACCCTTGAAAAGTATCTGGAAGCTTCAGCTGGTATAAAATGCAGCCACACAGTCAATCTTGGGTGCCCAAAGAAGGGCACATGTAACATTTCTGCTGTGTGAGCTGTACTGGGTGCTGAGTTGTGTCTGGGTCCAATTCAAGGTGTTGATCATATCCTTTAAAGCATAGGGCCAGGTTACCTATGGATGTCACCATGCTATTACATTAGCCTGTCCCACCTGATCAGGTGGAGAAGGTATGTTGCAGATGACATCAATAGCTTTATCTGCTGTTCCCCCACCCTGTGGAACATTCTCCAGAAGTGAGGCAGATCCAGACTCTCCTGGCTTCAGAAAAGGTATAAAGACATGGCCCACCTCCCCTACCTTTTAATTAGCTTTAACACTCCTTGCCTTTTTAACATCTTGTACACTGTTTTTATGCTTTTAAATTTTTATTGTACATCACCCTGAGGGAGATGAGTGGTTTTTAAATGGGATAAATAAAATAAATTAAAAAATATATTTTTCCATTTTGAATCTGGATCATGGTACTACTTTAGATTTCATCTCAGGTGTCATACAGATTTCAGGTTAAAAAAACCCACTCATACTATACAATAATTAATAGTTGCATTGGGATAACTAAAATCTAGAACAATAATGGCACCCAGTTGCTTGTAACAACATGAAAAATCCATGCTGCATGAGATCTTAGGAATCTCTACCTTTTTTTTTTGTATTGAGAAATATTTAATCCTGTGACGTACCATCTGTGGGCTGCGTTAAAGTAAAGGTTTCCCCTACCAGTCAAGGCTGACTCTAGGGAGCCGTGCTCATCTCTGATTCACAGCTGAGAATTTGTCTGGGGATGCTTTGGTGGTCATGTGGCCAGCATGACTATACTCCAAGGCACATGGAACGAATGGGTGGTACCTATTCATCTACTTGCATTTTTATATGCTTTCAAACTGCTAGATTGGCAGAAGCTGGAGCAAACAATGGGAGCTCACCCCATTTCTTGGCAGTGCTTGGATTTCAAACTGCCAGCTTAAACAAGCCCACTTAGCCACCGCAAGCCCATTTCCCAAACTCAAGTTTACCCCATCCATTGGTGAATATGGAATCTTGCCAAAATAGCTGCATTCTAAAAAAAATATTGCTGATTAATGATCAAGAATACATTTTGAAATGTATTGATACTTTTCAAAGCCCGATTCCTATTCTTCCTCTCACTTCTTTTCACCTTTTCATCTAAAACAGCATTATGCAAATCTGAACGTTCCCCAAATCTAATGATTCTTTTCTCCGCCTTCCTCTTGTGTGTGTTTGGTGGGAGGGGGATTGTTGATTTCATTATATAAATAAGGACAGCCATTGCCTGAACACCAAAGATAGAAATGCTGGTTTTGATATAGTTAGGTTCACACAAAGCCAATTGGGAATTCAAGCTTTAAAGTATAAATCAGTACTTTCTCCTATCAGAAGAGACCAGAGATCACAGTCATGTAAAATACCTTTTTCTGTTTACATTAAACAATAGCTTTTATTTATGTTGTACAAAGAATAAGCTGTCTACTGAACTAATGGTCCTGGTGACAAGGTCAGGGTTTCTGTTCTTGTCAGATAAAAATTTTCAGCTTTGTACAGGTCACTCAGGTTAGAATATGTGGATTTACAAAAATGCAAATCATTTTGCTGTTTTCTTTGGCAGAGCAATTTCTGGGTCCAGAAGTTAGGATAAGTGATTATTAAAAAGGTGTAAAGAGCTGGAAGAGATTCCATGGCCAATGCATATCCTTAAATAAAGGTAATACAGTATCTCAGCCCCTCAGTTAAGTTTGGGGAAGACCAATACTAGTAGTCCTTTTGACCCCTGCCACAAATTCCCTGGTGAACCCATGCAGAAAATACAGAGCATTAATTGCCAAATAAATTTGTATGCAAAATACAGCAAAGTTCTCCTGAATATTTTATGCTGCTCTTTATCTGCAGATGTTCTCTGTGTATAACAGAGTGTTTCAACAGGGTGTCTTTTACCAAGTGGTTCAGAAAGTAATTTCTTTGGTATAATTTCATCTATCTTTACTAGTATTGCACAACTGCAGTACAAAATATGTCTTCCAGTTCTACTTGTTAAGTGTGAATGTGTTTCTTCTGCCACAATTGCATACTACATCATACTTAATTACAACCATGCAACTAAAAGCACAGATGCAACAAATAGACAATAACAGCTCATAAATTCAATGGATTTACGCACAAGCACACAAACGCACACCACAAAATATATTTATTCAAAGAAAGCCAAGTTAATATGATAGAAATAATCATAGCTCGATTTTCTTTGCTGTGGACAACTTAAGCCATTCTACTCTTTCCTCATACGTATCTGGTGAAGTAATAGTAATCTTAATTGTCAAATATATATAATGTATAATAATGTATTAATGTATAATATATAATGTACACTATGTGTGTATGCTTAAATATATTTGCATGTATATATTTGATATTATATATTGTCAGATTTAGTCCTCCATGTTTTTCAATTTTGTTCAGTCCCAAACTACTCAAATATAGAATTCTTGTATTCAAATAATCAACTGAATGAGTACTTTCAATTAAATCAAGACATTTTCTTTTCTGTCAATCTTTCTTAAAGTCTGACTTAACATCAGAAGAATATTCTGTATATCCTATCTAAATTTTATGTACTGTAGTGCATTGTTTTAGTGCATATGTTTATGGAAATTGGAATAGATGAAAGCCCCAAATTGTCTCAGAGGAATTGTGGTTTTAATTTTAATTTCTTTTTACATTGCTAGTCTCAGCAAGGCTGGACTTGAAGTTTGATCAATGAGGAGGGATTATGTTTGTAGGTAATTAGATGCAAATACAGGAATATGCATAGAAATACAAATATTAAAAAACTAGGGATTCAGTGTTTCCATTTCAGTTTTGAATGACTAGTAAAACATAGGAAAAGTTTCATCTCAGCATTAAAGATGATTAAAAAGAGTAAAATTTCGAAATGGCCCATCACAGTGCAGAGCGAAAATGAAGTATCCGATTAGTACATACAATGGGAAAAAAGAAATGGAGGTTTCTTAATGGTTCTGGGAAAGAGTAGCTAAAGAAAAACATGATTAAAAAAGGAAAAGTGATAGGTGGGAAATCTTTATTGAAATGAGTCTCCAGCCTTACCAATAACTAGCTGAACCAGGGGTCAGTAATTTGTATCCCCAAGATTCCTTCCTAATTTTGAAGTTATTCTGGTAAAATGAGGGATGAAGGGAGTAGAGTAGAACAAGGAAAAATATTGGATGCACACCTTTTATTTTTGTGACTGTTCGTTTATTTTTAAAAAGTGAACATCTTCAGAGTAGAAGAGTGGCTTATCTTCCATTAAATATAAACACATTTGCACCCCCAAAGCAGTGATCTAAGCAATGTAAACAAAGTCCTACAGAACAAAATACATTCCCCACTCCTGGATTTGACCGTTCCTAGAGGCCCACTGCTCAATATTCACCTTTTCCCCCCCACCGAACAGAGAAAGCTGCACAATTGTTCAGATCTGAAGTATGAACCAAAAATATGTTATGTCTGTGTTTCTTTTATTGCAATGCAGATATAGCTGCAATTGCACAAGCAATGGATACACGGGTCTGCATTGTGAAATATCTACTCCTTTCTGCTGGTCACATCCGTGTCATAATAATGCTACCTGTGAAGATACAACAGAGAGTTATATGTGTCACTGCTGGCCAGGTAAGTTCTGCATTATTTCACACGCACACATCTCTGCTAGTACTTTTTGCTGAATGAGTTCATTTTTTAAATGTACACACACACACATACCTATATATCCAGGAGGTGTTCTTATATATACTGAGGGATTCCTTTCTTTTTCTTGTTTTTATTATTTCTTATATTTTTCTCTTCTTTTTTCTTTCTTTCTTTGTGGGATTGTACTGTAGCTTTAAGGGATTGAAACTTAGCTTTAGTCATGCTTGCATAGGGAAAACAAAACTTAAGTCATGCTGGAGTGGAGAAACGAAACTGTTAGCTAGGAGGGGCTTTCTCCATATTATCTGATTTATGTAACACAATGTAACCAATCATGTATCTTAGCTATAGTTTCTATCTTGTAAAAGAATAAAAGGGGACCGAGTCTTTTGTTCTTGGCCCTCACTTTGGACAGCGCTTTGTCTTGTAATTCATGAGGGTCGGGTTTCCACCTGCCTTCCCACATTTCTTCTGCTTTATTAAAGCGAAAAAACATGCAGCTCTGTTTAGACTGTGATCTCAGTTGTTTTTTGAGTGATCTCCTTTTGCATGTATTAATTGGGAAAGGGCACCATTTTGGGTTGAAAAGAATATATTTCTTAAGTACATATTAAGGCGCATCAGAAATTATAAAATGATTTTAAATTTAGTAAGAAGAAAAGGATGCTGCATTAATTGCATCAGTCCCATTGAATCTCAGCGTACCATTTATTTGGAAGTGATCTGGGAAGTCATAAAGCGAAAAAAGGGAGGTGCTCTTTGAAGTTTTAGGATTAACTTTAGAGTTGGGTCCTAATTGCATTGCATCTTTGCCTTCACTTCTGGTAATCAGGAATAGTACAAATTAAGGAAGAGGAAATAGAATATGCTTATGGAAAGAATTCTGTTCACTCTGTAATCAGATTATACTGACTATATTTTGTAGATTAAGGCTACATTCAGATATTACACTAACTTGTAATATGCTTGAGCCTTTGGCTTACAGTATTGGTTTCATACAATAAAATTGCAAATTGTGATTTGTAGAACATGGCATTTAGTTCAGTAGTCCTCCAAGTAGACCCTCTTCCAGTTTTGGCTCCAGATTTACCATCCCTTTGATATTGGCTTGTTTCAATGTTTGAATCAGTATTTTTCTGGCTCTGCACTGATTTATATGACACAGGAGCAAAGCTTCACTGATTTATATGACACAGGAGCAAAGCTTCAGGGGATTCAAGGGGAGGGATGCTTGGCCTTGAGGCAAGTCTACTTTTGTATTGCTCTTGCTTCTTCATGCTTCCCACTTCCTGGATACAACAAGGCCTTGCTAAAACATCCTTGGTGGGAAAAGAAGTGAAGCTTCTATAATTCTCCCTTACAGTTAGTACTGTTAGTTTGTAGCTGTGTTTAGGTTGGCCAACTTCTTGTGGGGAAAAAATGAATAGGTGCATATTGTAGTATTTTTCGCTCAGATCTGCCAATCTGGAGTATTAATGGGTGTAGAGTTAGGCAATGTCTTGCCATGCTATTTGAGAATCTGGCAAGAGTAAATGTTTTCTAGCATGACCTCTGCCATCTGTGGGCTAGATCTGTGCCCTCCTGATTTCTATATGAGGCTGGAGGGCTGTGGTCAGGAAACAATTGAAAGGAGATGATGTCTACAGCCTTGAAAAAGACTGTGGCATTACCTCCCTGAGAAGCCATAGTTGAACCTAGACATATTTGATATTACTTATTTTCCAATGTGCTTTTTAGGTAGAAGATTGTTGTGGTAAGGAGTCAGTTATGGAACGCTGCAGGAAAAAAATGGATTAGCTTTTTGACTTTTAGTCAAAAAATTTTGATTTTTTAGATTTGACTTTTTAGTCAAAGTTCAAGTCTGGGCATGAGACAGAAATGACATTTTATAAAATATTACAATTGGTTGTGGGTTTGTCAATGCATAATCAAGGTCTACCTGATATTACAGGTAGTATAACTAAATTACCTTTACTTACCTTTATTATACATTGTTGAAACATGCTGAGTACAGGCTCATAATTCATCATAGGAATGCCTCCCTGGAAAAGTTGAGATGTGGAAGTTTTTGTGAGAATCTCCTGAACCATATTGATTTGTAATTGTTCTCAATAAGGAAAGAATCCAAACCTATGAGAAAAAAACTATACCTTCTACCAATGTGCTATGTTACAGGACTATGCAACTGCTTCAACTTTAGATAGTCCTGCTTCCCTCCTTAATAAACACTATAACAAAGAAACAAACCAAGTTTATAACTATGGTATGCATGATGATCAAGGAATGAAAAATAAACATAGCCCAGAGTTGGTAATGTAGGTAATGTTCAAGACAACACCCCAACAACAATAAGCCTTAAAATTTGTGGAACAATTCAACTATCTTGGCAGCATCATGGATACAGATGGGGAACAGAAGCAGATGTAGTAGGTAAAGCAACTGCTGTCTTCCAACATATGCATTGAGTGTGGACTACATCCACCATAAGCACAGCAACCAAGATCAGATTATTTAATGCTGTCGTCATACCAACTGCCATATATGCCAGTGAGACCTGGAAATTTACAACAAGAATTATCCATAAGATTAATGTCTTCTCACAACATTGACTCAGAAGGATTCTTTGTATCTCATATCGGGACCACGTCACAAATGAGGAAATTCTACAAAGAACTAATTCCCAAAAAGTCTCTGAGATAGTGACAGAACAAAGAATGCACTTTGCTGGACACATGCTCTGTATGAGTGAGTAACGCCCAGCAAAGACCGCAATCCATTGGATATCACCAGATGGTTGGGGGGGGGGAAGAGAAGGCCAAAGAAAACCTGTGCCAAACATTTCAGGAAGATCTGAAAAAGATCAGCCTTGAACAGAGGATGTGGAGACAGTAGTTGTTGACTGAGAATTGTGGAACACGCTTGTAGCTCAGTGTGCTTGGCACAGGATGTGATGAAAACCCAGAGTGAGGTCTCCTCATATATGCCAAATCCATTCTCAAGCCAAGTTGCTATGGCTCTCCTAAAAACCAGTAGGATGAGTTTTAGTATGAACTTTGTAAATAAACTTTACCTGAAATGGGCCTGCAAATGAGAAGGTTCAGCTACTTGGATCCTGTAGATGACAGCTCCTAAGAGAAGCAACGTGGAACAATCTTGCCTGACTCAAATTTATTGCAAAAGGCAGTTGTCACTGGAAGAGGCAATCCTACAAATTTCCAGACCCTGAACCACGTAGGACTTTAAAGGTGACAAGCAACACCTTCAAGTGCAACTCTCTGGATAAGTGAAACTGGAGTACTTCCATCCCTACTCCAGCAGAGAAATTCTGGACTGTCTGTAGCTTCTGAATAGTTTTCAAAGCATCCAGAACTACACAGAGTAAATTTAAATAATTTAAATGGGATGGCATAAGGTATAAATGACTGTGAGCAGGGCTTCCTGATCCAGGAATACTGATGAACGGAGCACTAGTTAGAACTGCACAGAAGCCCTCTTGGCCATAGCTCCCACTTGGTCTGTGAGAAGGATATGTGATCCCAAAAGGATTCCTAGATTAAGAACCATTCCAGAAATTCAAAGTTGGGGGATTATAGACTCTGTTTATTAGTGGTTCTGCTCCTTCCTTAGGGGAAGGTTCTCTTCAGTGGAGATAAGGAAAGAGAGATTGGCTTGGTAGCTGCTTAGTTGTCAGGTGCAATAGAACTTGGCCTTTCCCCCTGCAATGTAGTATCTTCATGAAACTATTAGGAGAAGTTATTCATTAGTTTAGGAAGCAATATTATTAATAGATGATATATTATGCATTGCAGACTGAGTAGATGATGCTACCAAGTCTTGTCTTGGTGTCTGAAGGATGTTAGAGTGAAACAAGCTGAAGTGGAACCTAAGCAGGGCAGAACTGATGTACTACTGCTTAGAGAAGAAGTATTTTGAGGAGCAAATGCATAACCTGAGGCACCCTTCTGGCTACTACTGAATGGGCTGGGGCCCAGTTGCAGCCCTGCCTTAGAGTTTCTTACACGCAATGGTTACTTATGCCCTCATCACTCCTCATCACTCATCATTTGGGCTACTGCAGCATTGTCCACATGGGGCTGTGTTGGAGAACCACTTGAAGAATATACTTCAATATTGAAGTATATGAATATACGTATATATACGTATATATATATATATAGTTGGTACTAAATACGGCAGCCTGCCGATTAGCTGCTGATTAATATGCTGTAAAAATATTATACTGTAGCTCTGCTGTTAGCTCCGCATTGTATGCTAGTAGGTGCAGATCAAAGTTCTGGTGCATATGGAAGTGTTCTTTGTATATCCATCCGATTATGACATAAGTCAGGTTACAGCACAAACAAATGCATATGGAGCTAAATTCTTTTCTTCCGCGATACCTCTCTTAACTATTCCCTGAGCCTTCTTTACAGCCCTTCACATGTGCTTTAATACTTTTACGCTGTTGCTTCTAAAGTTATCTATAAGAACCTCCAGTCAAGCGTAAGAGCAGTAATTTACAATTCTTTCTGTTGTTCCCAATACCACAGGCTACGTTGGTTCTCACTGTGAAATAGACATCAGTGAATGTAGCAGCAATCCCTGCCTCTGTGGGAGTGAGTGTGTGGAATTATCATGGCCAAATTGGTATGGAAAAATCCCAGGACTACCTTCAGTGTTCAGCTATCATAAAGCATCAGGTTACGTCTGCAACTGTCCTTCTGGATTCACAGGTGAGCCTCCAGATCTGTCAATTTGGTACACTACACTTGTGTTGTAATCCAAATGGTCCCCCTGGTGGACACCTCCTGCAATAGCTGTTGAGAGGCATCTGATCAGTTCCAATAATACTTTGATATAAGAGACTATAAGATAAGGAGATGCGCAAGGAATAAATATTTCTAATTTTCTTGTGCATATGATTGCTATGAAATTAGAAGCTATCACACATAGTGATGTATGCTCAATTCACTGTGAATATATTTTTGGTACAAGGCATTTATACAGCAATGGCGTACTATACAGCAGTGGTATACTAGCTACTTCCTAGAGTGGGATTTTTTTTTTTTTTGAATTAGAAAAATTCCCAAAAGCATTTGCTGATGTTTTCAATCAGATGTAATTTAATACATTTATTTCCTTTGCTTAGTATCAGAGAGCATACTAAGTAACTGATAGATTTTTACAAGTTCAAAATTTCAAAGTTCAAGGTTTTAAAAAGGATGTAAATTGTATTAATTCTGTATGCAGTATAAATAGCTCAGAAGTTCTTTCTACAAAAGTATTTTGGAACTGAGATGAAAATGTACTTGGGAAAAGTATCAATGCGTACCTTAAATATCATACTGAAATGCATTCAGAATTTCATCTTAGAGAACAATTCTAACTTTTATCAAAGATCAACCAAGAAAATTGGTCTTGGTCAAGTGACAGCTACTGCCAGTGGAACAGGATATTTCTTCCCAAAATCTTCTTTAGGCCCACAAAATTTCACTTAGAAAGTAAAAATCACTTTTATTATAACATTCGTAAATATTTAAGGCAAGAATCTTCAGGAATATGCCCTTCTATTTCATTGCTTACAATTTAAAGAACAATTATATATAAAGAAAGAAGTATGCCAATGGTTAATTTTCCTAATACTTTTCACAGCATTTAAAATAATGACATAACTTGTTCAATATTCTTTCTTTTATTGAAATTATTCAAGGTATACTATATATTTATTCAGGAATGCAGATTCTTATAGGTTTGATTGATACACATACACAAATGATCATCTATGCAATGGAACAATGGACAACAAGACATCCTTTACATCAGCCCGATAAAGAAATGCTATATTCATAATCCCTCCTTTTACTAAACACTTCCTTACACTCAGGCAGGTCCTGCATTCCTTCATTTTGAATACAGACAAGAGTGAGAAGTCTATAGCAAAGTATATGCTGTGTAAGCCCAAAGTTACAGATTTTGATTTTGAATATTTGTGAATATTCCTCTAACAAATATAGAGAAAGTCCTTTTGGTCATTGTAGATGTTATTAAGGTACTTCAGACCATATGGTGTGTGGAGTAAGATGGCCTCCTACTTTCCTCTATGAATTTTCCAGAGTATGGCATTTCATACTACTACTACTATTCCTCCTTAGATAGTAGTACTTCACCTTTCATGGAATTCTTTCCATGTCAGCTAAGGAGGACCCCTATACTTAGCAGCAGGGAATTCCAGGAATTTAAAATCAATTAGTGCAGAAGCTTTGCAAGGACTGATGACATGCCTAGCTGACTTACATGAACCAAAAGCATTCTGTGAAGCAGCCCAAACACTCCTATGAATCAATTCTTCTGAAAAATATTAATGCTGGTGGACAAATGTCTTTCAGCTTATCTGCTTTTACCAGTCTTTTGAATGAGAAACTCCCAACCGTTTTAAGACATTCTGTCTTCCCAGGGAGGGAAGAGTCTCTTAGCAATGTTCTGTCTGATGTCAGTGGATCTTCAGCCATTCCACATGGTATCTCCAATACATAGTGCAAATTGAGCTAGTAGCCCCCTCAAGCCACTCAGCTGGAGGTTGAAGGGCAGATGTCAACACCAATGATCCTCAACACCAATGATCCTTAGACAAATGGATGTGATAATAATAAACCTATTCCAGACAGAGGTTAAAAACTACTCCATGTGAACTGAGGGACACTAATCTTTCTGAATGGAGGTGGGGACAAATAATTTTACCTTTTATAAATCAAAAATCAACTTTTATAAATGTTATTTCTAAACTCTCTTTCTCTCTCTCTCTCTCTCACACACACACACAAACTCCTCCGATGTAGGCTATGTTACAAAACAGTACTCCCAAAAACTGTGATGATGGATAAACCAAACACTAAGTGATGGTTGTAGCAGTTCTTTCTATTTCACAGAGAGGTGTATAGGCTGTCTTCAGTGTCATACTAGAATGATTTGAAGACTAAGTGGATGGGTTCATCAATAACCAATTTTTCTCTTTAGAAATCTCCATCCATTAATAAGTCTTTTTCTGAAAGTTCTTCCAGAATCAGCAACTGGAACACTCATATTGTATTAATTTGTTTATTTTGGTCATAGAGTAGCATAAAACATAATCAACAGATTAGTTAATCTGTGTGATAATTTTGAACTCAGTTGACAGATGAATTTCAGGATTTATTTAGAATGAATTTACTGATAGTAATTGCTAGTGAGCCTATGCAAAGTTTCAACAAGTGCTTCGGTTTGATAAAGCTTCAGTCAAATCACCCAACTGAAGCAGATTTGTAGATCAAAGCAAGATTTGCTTTGAAGCAGTGAATTGAATCAGGCCCTATTGAAATGCTTTGTAGCTTTTCAAAGAGCTTTGCAGATTTAGTGGTGTTTCTACTACTTGTGGCCAGCTACAAGCTTTTAACTCTTTCAACAAGCTTTTAACATGAATTCTTTTTAACTCGTGTTAATGGAATGTTTCACTTCAAGCTAGTCCTGCCAACAGAACTAAATCCACAATTCAGCTATCAGCATTTTAAGCATAGATCCAAAGTTTACCTTATTTTTCAATGTGTACTGTCTGATTTTAGATTTTAGTCTTTTAACAGATGATTGTGGCAAAAGAAAGCAAATATAGTACCAATAGTAATAGGCATTTTACTGCAATCCCAAAACATCTGGAGCACCACTTGAATACCATCAGCATTGACAAAATTACCATCAGTCAATTGCAAAAGGCAGCTTTACTTGGAACTGATTACATCCTACAATGATACCTTTTATAAGAATAACTTCTGCCTATCCCAGGTCCTTGGGAAAGACTCAATAAGGGGATAAAAATTCCAAATCCAGCCTAAACATCATGGTTGTATGACCAACCATGATAATATTGTTAAATCAGGTTCATTTGAATTTCAGATTATAGTCATGCACTGAATTGTGACTTCTTTTAATCTCAGATTTCCAATTTATATTGAAGGAGTTGATTTATACAAATCTAATCGTGAAGAAATTGGCATTGAGTAAAATTAAACCCAAAATATCAGGTTTAAATGTTTAATGCTCCCAGATTTTTAATGACCTATACTTCGATTGCAGATTTTTATTTCTTGCTCTTGTCAGCTAATTCAGTCTGGAAAATTGATAGCATGTTTTATACTCTTGTGGTATTATAGATCTGTTCTAACTAGTGCTCCCATCATCAGTATTCCACAACATATTGTGGTATTATAGATCTGTTCAATGTTGTTGTCTAACCACACACTCACCTGCCACCACCTTACAGTCTCTGATCAATTTCAGACAGCATCTCTTGCATAAAATGTAGTCCACCTGTGTGCACCTTTCTCCACTCTTATATGTCACCCTGTGCTCATTCTTCTTCTTAAAATAGGTGTTTGCCATTGCCATTTCCATACTTTTTTCAAAATCCACCACCATCTGCCCTTCTGTATTTCTCTCCCTGATACCATA
>JANHZU010004775.1:63526-94284 GCA_032468055.1 Acrochordus granulatus
AATCCAGTCCAGATGCCTGTTGTTTAAACTTTGTTGCGATGCAATTACCCTGGACGAGTGA
Organism: Acrochordus granulatus; assembly: GCA_032468055.1. Taxonomy (NCBI): domain Eukaryota; kingdom Metazoa; phylum Chordata; class Lepidosauria; order Squamata; family Acrochordidae; genus Acrochordus; species Acrochordus granulatus. Next base: position 63,588 of record JANHZU010004775.1, read on the forward strand.
GAGTCTTCACAGACATTTGTACATTAAAAAAAATTGAAATGGCTTTCACTAAAAAGAAAGCATCGTTTCCTAAGCTTCAAAAAGCAGCATGGGTTTTTGAAACAAATCAAAGATTGACCCTCCATCTTCCTTGTCACACACACACACAGCCCTCCTCGCACGGCACCGGCCAGCCCATCCCCCTCCTGCCCATCTCTTCTTCCTCTCTCATAGCACATAGGCAGATTATAATGATAAGAAACATTTCCAAACCACCAGAAAAGAACCCCAGGAAAGACATTACTTAGAAAAAAGGAAAAAGGTTCTCTTGCCTTTAATCAGAGGCAGCTGATCCACCAGATCCAACAGAGGCCGCAGAGATAGCAGCCAGCCGAGCAGCCACTGATTGCTGTGAATCTGCCTCGGAGCAGATCCATTGTATGTGCTCAAGGGGATGAGCGAGGCGATGAGATTAGCACTGAAAGCAGCACACCCCTCCCAGGAAAGGCCAGATGAATTTTCTAAGAACTATACAGAAAAAAATAAAGAATATACAGTGGTGCCTCACAAGAAGTGACTAATCTGTTCCGGAAGAACGCTCTTAGAACGAAATGCTCTTAAAGCGAAATGAGGTTTCCCATTGAAAACAATAGAAAATTGGACAATCTGTTCCTTGCCCCCAAAAATATTCACCACAATATCATTTTCAATGGAATTTGAGGTAGAAATTATTGTCCCTAACATCTGAAACAAGTAACCATGATTAGCACATGATATAAAGCAGAAATAGAGCAAACGAACCAGCATTACGGATCTGCTTCTGGCCTCAGCTGCTGCTGGGTGGCTCGGAGGATGCTGTCACTTTAGAGGGCCTTTTTTCTCTCAGCTTTTCTGGGCTTTGTGGGCGGTTATTCTTAAAGTGGGTGGTTATTCTTATCGCACCGAGATATTCTTAAAGCCGCGTGTGTGCGCACACACAGAGAGAGCAGAAATTGTCCTTGTCCTTGCCCCAAGCAGAAATCCCCCCTTTGTCGCTTCTCCCTTCATAGTATGGAGAAAGTGGGAAGGAGAGAAGAAGAAGGGGAGGGGACTTCCTAGAGATTAAATTGGGAGTCTCCGGAGTTCTCTCTTTTGAATGCCTTTCACTTAATTTACACTGTTTACGCAGCGAGAGAGGAGAGCTCCGTTGGGATATTTCCCATGTGAACTGATCACGTGGTGCTCATTGCGATCAGGAACATAGGCAGAACACGTCCGCGCGTGCTGCTGCCCATATGGAAATGGAGTAAACTGCGCGAGAGGAGAGTCGGCAGAACTCACGCACGCTGCTGCTGTATGGAAATGGAGTAAACTGCATGAGAGGAGAGTTGGCAGAATGTGTGCATGCTGCTGCCATATGGGAATGGAGTAAACCGTGAGAGGAGAGTCAGCAGAATACACGCATGGTGCTGCCGTATGGAAATGGAGTAAACTGTGAGAGAGGAGAATCAGCAGAACACACGTGCGCGCTTGCTGTGTTAGCAGAACTCTCGCATGGGGTTGCTGTCTGCAACAATGGAGTAAAGCACGAGGTAAGAGTCGGCAGAACGCGCGTGCGCTCTTCCTGCGTTGGCAGAACTCTCACGCAGAGTTGCCTGAACAGGAAATACAGAGCGCGCTTACTGATGACGCACAAGGTTTGGCACGAAATTTCCTCGTCTCGTGAGTCGCGGCTCGTCTAGTGGAATATTTTTTTATGAATTTTTTTGCTCGTCCTGCGAGTTTCTCATCTTGTGAGTTACTCGTGAGGTACCACTGTATTATCAATCTGATTTCATATTGACTATCTGATGATGACCGTGTATAGAGTCACCTCTTGGGTTGTTGGAAAAGTGTATTTGTTGTGACCAACGTATTCTCTTGACAAAATTCTGCTTCATTTTGTACTCCAAAGCCAAACCTGCCTGTTATTCTTGTTTTCTTTTGCCTTCCTATTTTAGTATTCCAAGCCCTTGTGATGAATAGGACATTTTTTTTGGTGTGAGTTCTAGAAGGTATTATAGGCTTTTGTGGAACTAGTCAACTTCAGTTTCTTCGACATCAGTGGTTGGGGCATAGACTTGGATTACTGTGATGTTGAATGGTTTGCCGTGGATTCAAACCAAGATCATTTTGGAGATTGTACCCCAGTATTGCTTTTCTTACTCTTCTAAGAGATTCTTGTCAGAAGTAGTGGTCATCTGAATTAAATTGGTCTATTCCTGCCCATTTTAGTTCACTGATTCCCAAGATGTCGATGTTCAATCTAATGTTTGACCACATCCAGCTTACTTTGATTCAAACATTTGACTTCCAGATTCCTATGCAGTATTGTTCTTTATAACACTGGACTTTCTTTTCACCTCCAGACACATCCACAGCTGAGCATCCTTTTGACTTTGGCCCAGTCATTTCAGTCTTTCTGGAGCTCTTTGTAATTCCCCTCCACTCTTTCCTAGTAGCATATGGGACACTGTCCGACCTTAGGGGCTCATCTTTTGGCATTATATCTTTTAACCTTTTGTTTGTGTTCATGAGGTTTTCTTGGCAAGAGTACTGAAGTGGGTTGCTATTTCCTTCCCCAGAGTCCTATAGCCCATTTTTCACCAGATGTCTAGGAACTCCAACACCTAGTGCGGTCCTTGTTGATCCAGACAACGACCTAACCAGTATGGTTTTCTCTAAATTATATCTCAACTTATTTTTTTAACGGGAGGGAGATGCTCTTTGTCTGATCTAAACATCATCTTCATTCCTGCAAGCAATCTGGTTTTAGCTCATCTAATTCTGACTTATTTGTGATTTGTTTTTTCTGGGATAAAAGGTACTTTCAATAGTTTTCCTCAGCACCACAGTTCAAATGCATCATTTTTCTTTGTTCAAGAAAAGACAGACCACATTTTAATGCATATGATACAACAGATAAGTAGAAACTTATTTTTGTTTTCTTGGCCATAATCCCCATTCCTGTCAGTTTTTGAGTCTAGAAAGGTAAAAGTCTGTTTTACTAAAACAGCAGATTAGTTTTTGCATTTATTTTCAACAGATCTTTCAAGTCTTTCATGAGGCTGTTAATGTTTCTTCCAAGAATTTTAAATTCAGTTACTATTTCTTCTAGTCTGGTATTTCTAATGCTATACTCATAGCTTTCTAGTGAAAGAGATTGCAAGAGAATCTTGCTGATACTCAAAAAATTCCACGTAGGAATATGTTCTTTAAAATAAAATGCTACATTCTGCGTATTAGATAAATATATATTTATTTAACTTATGTGCAGATAACCTTGGCATCCTCTTTTCCCATTATTCTGTTCTGAGTTGGTCATTATACAAATTCTACCATAACCTACACAAAATTTCCGGTGTTTGTGTTGCCTTTTGTTTTCCACCTTTCTTCAGCTATTTTCAGTGTGTCAACAGACTGTCACCATCTTTATGATTTTTGCATTTTGAGGTATTTTTAATGGTCTTTAAAGTTATAATTTTATTAAATCTAATCCATAAAATCAATTACTGATTTTCATGATGTAATCATATGGAACATTGTTGAGGTTCTATTTTTGGGTCTTGTTTTTTATGTTTTATTTTAGTATAAGTTATAATTTTGCAAGGAGTTTGGGATATGAGCTTCAGTAAGCTCATAGGTCTTGCTTTTGCTGAATCAATTGAGTCTCCAACTTTTCTGCAGACAAATAAGTGATGCCCAGGTATAAAGCTGTCTTTTAGATTGTTGAAAATATCTTAAGTTACTCAGTTTTCTTGGCAGATGACTAATAGTCTGTCTCCTGCTTTGTCTTGTATTCCAAAGCCATTATTTTGCATTATTCCAGTTGTATTTCATTTCCAATTTAGCATTCCATCCTCATTTAGTGTGGTATTAGCAAGGTGCTTCGTATTAGCAAGGTGCTTCGCATCATCACAAAACTCTTCAATTCCCACTTCTTCTATATCTCTAGTTTGAAACATAGATTTGGATTGCAATATCAGTAGAGTTGCCTTGGACTGAAACTGAGATCATCCTGCCATTTTTGTGGGCTGTATCTGAGCACTAACTTGATGTCTTTTTGTTAATGATCACTACTCTATTCGCTGATGTTCAGTAAGATCTGATGCCCTTCTGAGGTGAAGTGACCCAGTTCACTTCAGTTCACAGATTCCCAGAATGTCAGTATTATGTCTGGATATTTCTGCTCTGACAACATCTGGTTTATGGTTTTGACATTCCATATATTTTGACATTCCTTGGATACCTTCTGATCTAAGGATTTGATCAAAATGATCTTCCAGTTTCATTTTGGCATTATCCTGGTTATGAAAGTCCATTTGGGTTCCTTGGCCAATACTCCAGAATACTGGAGTAGATTGTCATTTTCTTTCTCATGAGATCATATTTAGTCTTCCCCTTGTGTATGATTTGCCTTTAATGGGTGACCCTTTTGGAAATGTATATTCCCATTAATATAATCCCTTTATAGTTATTAGAATTCTTGAAGGGTAATCCGTGCTAAAGTATTTTCCACTGCTTTTTAAGATTACTTTTTATCTGCTTTCAGTGTTGAATACATATTTATTACATTATGACAGACTGAAAAAAGGAAAATGCTGAATATGACACATACAGGACATTGGATACCCTTTCTGTGTGTTACTCCATAATACTTACATGGATTAAAACCACTATGCAGTACTCAGAAATGTAGGGGAAAGCTTTTCTTCTTTGTCTCCTTAGCCAGAATATGGTTGCTTTGTACATTATACTAAGCTAAATATGATTTTTTAAATTCTGCTTAGCATGTTGTACAAATCTAAGGTATAATGCAGAAATCATAATGGTTTATCAAAATGTACAAATCTAGTTCAGATGAATGAACTAGTGAACTTCTGAATATCTCCATAAAAATTAAAATTTGCTATTTTCTAATAAGGTGCTTCTAATAAATGGCAGTTTTTATATCAGAAGTTATCCATCTTATAAAAAATATGTTTTTGGAAAAATTGCATGGCTAGTCATGGGGGAAAGGATAATAATAGTGGATTTTCTTTCTCTTCTCCCTCTTCCTCCCTGTTCTCTTAAATTCTGTACTGGTGGTTGAAGGCTACTTTCTTTGAAACCTAAGCCTATCTGTGTGTTACACTTTGCAGTGGAGTCAAATAATAAATACAATATTCCATTTTAAAATAGGACACTTTGATTGTTTGGTCAGAAGCAGAAAATTATGACTTAGCTCTGAGTTTTCAAGAAAAAGCTGGCTGTGATGAGATCTGGGAAAAAATTTGCCAGGTAAGAATAACAGTTAAAATTCTTGAGGTTTTTTAATTTAGATATGATTCTTTATAAACTCTGTGATTGAAATAATGTTCTACTGATCTATTTAACTGCATCTTAATTTTTATAGCATGTATTACAAAATTTATTTTCTTGTTTGGGCTGATGATACCATTTTTCAGTGGCATCATTTAAAATTTCAGGACAGCTTTGTATTTACAGTTCTGTGTGTGAAATTATTTGCAGTAACCGTGATTCTGTTATGTAACATCAGTTACAAATATTACCATTAATTTATACCACTGAGGTTGCTCAGAGAAGTTGTACAGCAATGATGGGCTACAGGAATATTCCTCCTTCCTTTAATATCATCAACTGGTATGATAGAACAACCTAAATTTGGTGTGCAGCCCGCCAGTTCCATTTCTCTGTCACTTTGCAGAATGTCCAGGCTATATTAACATACAATTTAAATATTTAATATAATGATTTTCCTATTTCCTCCTTTTCCTTGCCTTTGAAAGTGTCTAATATATGTCAGAATAAGTCAGTAATTATTAATGTTTTTGATTTTAGGTTCAAGGTAAAGACCCTTCTGTGGAAGTTACACAGGATCTTATTGATGAATCAGAAGAAGAACGTTTTGAGGAAATGCCTGAAACTAGTCATTTGATTGATCTCCCTAATTGTGAACTCAACAAACTCGAAGAAATAGCAGACCTAGTTACCTCAGTCCTCTCATCACCAATACGTAGAGAAAAATTAGCTTTAGCTCTGGAGAACGAAGGCTATATTAAAAAATTATTACAGCTTTTCCAACTTTGTGAAAACTTAGAAAATACTGAAGGCTTGCATCATTTGTATGAAATTATTAGAGGAATTTTATTCCTCAATAAAGCAACTCTTTTTGAGGTGATGTTTTCAGATGAGTGCATTATGGATGTTGTGGGGTGCCTTGAGTATGACCCTGCATTAGCTCAACCAAAAAGGCACAGGGAATTCTTGACCAAAACAGCAAAGTTTAAAGAGGTCATACCCATAACAGACTCTGAACTTAGACAAAAGATTCATCAGACTTACAGGGTACAATACATTCAGGACATCATCTTGCCAACACCATCTGTTTTTGAAGAGAATTTTCTTTCTACCCTTACTTCATTCATTTTCTTTAACAAAGTCGAGATTGTCAGTATGCTGCAGGTAAGTGAATTCAAAAGTTTAAGAGTTGCGTTTTGAAAATTCTAAATATAATAATTAGGTTAACCATAAGGCCTTTTAGTATGCTCATTTAATAGTTCTGATAAATTTCTTCTCATTGCCCATTCTCAAAGTAGCATAGTTTAGCTTTATTGTTTGTGTCCTCGTATATGTCATAGGTTTTTCATGAACATAGTAGATTTCTCTTAAACAAGATAGACTACACATAAATTGTCCTTATATGCGTTATGACATACATAGTTTTATGTCAGTTCTTGTTATGACATAGTGAACATTGATGCTTGCTTTTAAGCAGTTGTGTTATACATGATACTAAAACTAAAATATTATAATCACAGATATTTATATCACTATTTCCCCCCTGCATCTATAAACAGCAATAAGTGAGGAGTGAACCTTTTGATAGGCCGTATGGAAAGAGTACAGCTTTTTAATTTTGTTAAAATCTATTTCTTTGAAAACATATGCACCAGACATAAGGTTCTAAAGATGAATCAAAAATATTACACATGTAATAATTTCTACTTTTATATTGTAACCATAAAGGTCTGAATAATAATCACCAGTTAATGATAATCACCAGTTTATGATTAATAATAAACAATAATCACCAGTTGATGATTATCCTTTTAAAATAAAAGGAAAATAAATGTAAAATCTCCTGGCTGCTGCCTTATTCATTACATCTATACCAATATTGTTACTAAAAACCAAATTGAGATAAAACCAGAGCAAGGAAGGTAAGGAATATAAAAAGCTTCCTTTTGGCAGGTCACTTTATCCCTATAGACCAATCTTATATAGTCTAATTGACAACAACATGAAAGGATTGTAATGATCTCTTAAATAGCCTGCTATCTCCTTCACCTGCATTGAAGATGCATAGGTTTGTGTCTGTGATTCTTTGCATATAGAGAATGTACTGCATGTAGAGAATGTACATACTACTGATTTGTCCATCTTTCCTGATCGGATAAAAATTCTATCCCTTTTAGTCCATAATTGGCATAATTTATTTAAAATATAGTATCCCAAGGACTTTATTCAAAATCTAAGCTATTGTCTAGGCTTCCCATTGATTTTAGTTGTATTGTTGACAGTGAATATTTTGGAAAAAAATGCTTCGGTTCTGGTGATATTAGTACATATAGATTGTTTTCTTCCTGCAATTTGCTAGTTGTTGTTTCTTATTTTGATGAACCTGATGAAGCACACTAAGTTGATAACATTTTGTCATCTTAAGTATTTTATTGTTTCTATTCACCTCTAAATTGCATCACAGGTTACAAATCCAGATGATTTTGGTGGCTGCAATATTTTGAATATTCAAATAATGCTGAAATATACTTAGGTTGAAGTAGTTCTAAAATAATGTATCAGTGCCAAAGTTTAGCTACTACCATAGTTGGCTGTATGTCATCCAGTTAAACTCTTATTACTTGTGTAAAATTTTCAAAGATAGCTATGTAGAATTTATATTGAGTACAGTGAAAACCACCAGATTCATTGAAAAGGCAGAAGTGGATTGAATCTTCTTATGAAATGCTCAAATATGTATAGTGAATAATTACTTAAACAGCTATATGATCTCTCAGATTGCTAAGAGTTTTCTGGAATAGTTCACTAGATATTTATTTAAAGTATTTTTTATCATAGTGTTCAGCAAAAAGACTCCTAGAACTGCTAGCCTGCTATAGTAAATACAAGTTAATCCTTGTCCATAGGCTTACAGTCAGAAAAAGACAACTTAAAATGAAAAATGGAGAGAGGTGTGAAGAGGGGGAAAAATAAACTTCTGGCATTTTATAATAAACAGTAGCTCTTATAAAAACCAATTGGAAAAGAGCTGAGGAGATAAGAAGTTGAAGTGAGTTATTATTTTAAGTATCCTTAGTCTGATTATAATGTTTGATTATATACTTTTTCTCAGATTATTTTTCTTTTGTGCATGTGTGCATGTTCATAATATTTGTCATAATAGTGGGTGGCTGAAGGAAGGAGCTAAATCAGTGAAGGTTAAATAGGAACAAAGAAATTTGCTTTATACCAAGTGGAAATCATTCATTTTATCACTTAGTATTGTCTAGACTAATGGCTAACAACTCTTTCAGGTAGAAAATTTTCCAAAATTGTCTAGGAATTGAACATGGATATTTTGTATACAAAGTCTAGGTACCATAACTTAATTAGAGCTTACATAGAACTTTTAGAGAATCAAGTTCTATATTTGGTCTTTGAATGAGCTTCTCAGTGACACACTCAAAAAAGGGTGTAAAAATTAGGATACATTTGTATACTTAACAACCATATTGTAGAAACAGTCTCACTCTTTATTTCTGGCCATGTTACCACTACTGCAATAATATGAAATTGTGCATTTTGAGTTTTGTAACTGCCTGCTCTACAGTGCTGCCTCAGAAATGAAAAGAAATTTTGGATGAATTTCCCTCCTGAATGGAAATATGAACAATACTGGAGTGTAAATAAACTATGTATAGCTAGGACCTTTCTTCCTTTTAATGATTAAGGTCTGAAGAACTACTTCAAAAGTAAGCTCAAAACTTCAGACCCCCATACTCATAAGCCTGATCTTAAAGTTCACTATATTTTCAGAAGTAGTTGTTCATATTCTATGATCTAGTGCAGTCCTCAACACTCACAATTTTATTCGGCTTTTTGTATCTTGCCCTAAAACAATTTTAGAGGTTATAAATACATTTACTAGAAAGAAAAGCAAATTTAGGAGATGTTCAGGGAATTTAATCATATACTTTTTTTGCAAATATATGCTTTCTTATAGTAGCCAGTACTAAGATAATATCAAACTAATTTTATTTTAAGATTTAAAAGCATTGCACAGTTTGTAGAGAAATCTTTAGTGCATGGCTTTTATACTGTATATAAGTAATAGTCATTCAGAGGCAAGAGGATTCTCAATTCAGATGCCTAGAAATTGTTTGAAAGATACCATTTTCATCTCCCTACTTAGTGTGGAAATCCAGATCCAAATTTCCTGCACTGTATTTGGACCAAACCAGATACTGGAAAACAATAAAGTAAACACAGTTTTCATGATGTAATAACAATTTGAATTTAACAACTTAGGAGTTCTAACTCCTACCTGTCTCTTTCATACTAATATTTTCCTTTTGTGCTATTGGTAATGATGAAATTAAAGCTCATTTTGCTGTGATCACTGCAAAACATTGATGATTGGTAGAGAATAAACATAGGTTTTCTCTGTTTCTAGCACATCTAAACTATTTTTTATTTATTTGTAAGACATATATTCGTAAGTAAAAGCAAAGTAAAATATTTTTAAGATTATATTTTGTTTCTTAATAACAAGGCAGACATGGCCTTATTATTTAGATATTTAGAAGTGTGACCTGTAGCTAAAATAGAAACAATCTATTGATGCAATGTGATATGATGGAAAAGTTATAGAGAGGGTTCACTTTGTGTTTTTGTTGTACAATATTAACTGATGTATAAAAACTATGACACATGATTACGAACTTCGCACACAAACTTCTGTTAGTTTTGTTATTACCTGTACAGACAAGAAATAAAGAGAACAGATTGTACTCTCAAAATTCCTTTTCTAAAAATATGAGTTTGACAAAGTCAAGATTGTCAGTATGCTCTTCAAAATATAGGGGAGCTATAATAATTGTCCTTTGTAGCAACTAGCTGGAGGTTCTAGGCTAGATATTTTGATGGAGGGATACGTCATGAGTATAAGCTTTTTGACTTTACATTCCTAAAGTCTTCAGGCAATTTAGAATCCTGTTTTCTCAACATTATAATTGTTTAAGTAGGCATAATAATAGGTGATAATGATATGAAAAGTAAATTGTGGCTATTTAAAAATATTTTAAGCTAAGTATTTGTACCATTTCAGAGTAAGCTAGTCATTATGACTGAGAGAACTACTTGTGGTTAATTATATTCACATGCAGTGTTATTTTATATCAAATGAGATTGAATAGAAGAAACAACATCACATAACTATACGTTACATATTCTACAGGAAGATGAAAAATTTTTGTCTGAAGTTTTTGCACAGCTAACTGATGAAGCTACTGATGATGATAAAAGGCGTGAACTGGTAAGGTCGTTTGGTAAATTTAATTCTGAAGTTCATGTGTTTTTTCATAATTCCTCCTTGTGTGTGGAAAGCTCATACTTATGACTGCATTATGTATGTGCCTATGTCCTTACATGACACCCAGGACTTCAATTTTTACTTTGCTTTGGTTTGATTGTTTTGTGGCTGACTTACAGAAATGTGAGGACAATAAGTAGGTACAGTGGTGCCTCACAAGATGAGATTAATCTGTTCTGCTCTTTGCACGAAATGCTCGTAAAGAGAAACGCAGTTTCCCATAGGAATCAATGGAAAGTCAGATAATCCGTTCCACGCCCCCAAAAATATTCACCAAAAAATTATTTTCAACAGAATTTGAGGTAGGAATGATTGTCCCTAACATCTGAAACAAGTAACCATAATTAACACACGATATAAAGAGAAATAGAGCAAACGAACCAGCACTTACGGATCTGCTTCGAGACAGCTTCTGGTCTCCACTGCTGCTGGCTGGAGGATTCACTGCTGTCTCTTTAATGGGCCTTTTTTCTTTCAGCTTTTCCGGGCATCGGAGAAGCACTTGAAAGTGCTTCTGTCAGCTTTTCTGGGTGTCGAAGTACTTGGAAGTGCTTCTCTTCAGCTTTTCCGGGCGTCGTGGGAGGTTATTCTTAAAGTGGGCATTTATTCTTATTGCGCCGGGATATTCTTAAAGCCGCGTGCACGTGCACACACACACAAATCCCCCCTTGGAAGTGCTTCTTCCCTCCTTACTATGAGGAGAGAAGCGACGAAGGGGGAGAGCAGAAATTGTCCTTGTCCTTGCCTCAAGCAGAAATCCCCCTTATGTCGCTGTATGTGTGCTTGTGCAGCTTTAAGAATATCCCAGTGCAAAGGAAAGGAGAGGAGGGGGAGGGACTTCCTGGAGATTGAATTGGGAATCTCCCAAGTTCTCTCTCTTGAGTGCCTTTCACTTAATTTATGCTGTTTACACAGCGGGAGAGGAAAACTCCATTGGGAGATTTCCCACGTGAGCTGATCACGTGGTGCTCATTGCAATCAGGAACATAGGCAGAACGCACGCATGCGTGCTGCCGCCTATATGGGAATGGAGTAAACTGTGTAAGAGGAGAGTTGGCAGAATGCGCACACACTGCTTCCGGTATGGCAATGGAGTAAACTGCGCGAGAGGCGAGTTGGCAGAACACATGCACGCTGCTTCTGGTATGGCAATGGAGTAAACTGCGCAAGAAGAGAGTTGGCAGAACACGTGTGCGTGCTTGCTACATTAGCAGAACTCTCGCACGGGGTTGCTGTCTGCAACAATGGAGTAAAGCACGAGGTAAGAGTCGGCAGAACTCTTACATGGAGTTGCCTGATCGGAAAATACAGAGCATGCTTACTGATGACGTGCTAGCTTTGGCACGAAGTTTCCTCGTCTCGTGAGTCACGGCTCGTCTAGCAGAATATTTTTTGATTAAATTTTTTGCTTGTCCTGCAACTTTCTCATCTTGTGAGTTACTCGTCTTGTGAGGTACCACTGTATATGGCTCATAGCTTTATATTTATAAATAGAAGAGGGTGAGATAGCATAGTGCTACTTTTGACACAGGAGACCATGATTCAAATCCCCGTTGGTACCTACCTTACTAGTAGGAGTCTTTGGGCAAAGGCCCCTTAACACTTTACCTGCTTATCACAAATATGACAGAGGCGTGAACTAGGAGAGCCATGCCAGCTTGGACATCACCTGAATCAACAAGTTCTGGGTCAGATGTTGGGGAACCAGGATAACTGGAAGAAACCATACATGGATGAGACAAGAGAATTGAAAGTGATGGAATGCTACTACAACAGTAGGATTAATGAAAGGGAATATATGAAACATACGAAGTAACTATGGATGAACATAAATTCATCAATACTAACTGAGAAACAGCTAGTTACTCAATACTTCAACATAGTGATAAGGATCCTGTTTTCACAACTTTAGGTAGACCGACTACACACGATCCTGCGCGATCCTGGATTCAGGAAGATCTGGGATAACAACTGGATGTGCAGCCAACACCTGACGATGGAACATGACTGCCACCCTTTCCATTACATAGCACAGCTGCTGAGATGAGGCATAAGATCATGGACAAAGTAGCTACAGTCAACCCTTGAGACAAGTTACCAAGGCTCAGTGGAGAAGTACCAACAGATAGTATGCTACAAGATGCCAATAGACCCCTCACAACAAAATCCTTATTACCACCTTAACTCAAACCAGTGAACTGGTACACACTACAGCTGCTGTATGAGATGCTTGGCTACACTATCAAGAACAGCAATGCATACTCCCTCCCTCTCCAGAAAATGATGTTAGAGATTAAGATCAAGGCAACTCAGAGAGAGGTTAGCCAGCTGATAGAATTACAAAAGGGTATGAAGATTAAGAATAAAACTCAGCTACTGAAAATAATACAAGGGCCTGACCCTCGCTGAAGCCTTAGAGACTACTAAACATAGGTGTACAGTTTTAGCTATTAAACTAAGGAGATACACTAGAGAAGCAGAGACCAAGAAGTTAAATGCCGTATTCTCCAAAGAACCATCCAAAGCCCTGCACTGGAATCAAAGGAGCAGCCTCACAGCAAGTCAGACCATTTGAACTCATTATTTCTGTATGACTTCAATTGATTCTCCAGGTTTCAGACAGATTTTTACTAGTCATATTTTAAAAATCTTGAGCTGGAACTTGGGAACATCTGTATATGAACTGTATAATCTCCACTGAAATGCAACCTTCTCTGGTATTCAAAAGCCAAGGAATACAGGTAGTATTCATTTCTTTAGTGACCATTTAAGTTACAGCAGCATTGAAAAAAATAAACTTATGACCAGTCCTTGCACTTAACACGTGTTGCAGCATCTCCCCCCACCCGGCTCTGGTCACCTGATCAAAGTGCAGGTGCTTGGCAACTGGTTCACATTTACAATGGTTGCAACATCCTGGGGCTATTTACAACATTCCTAGCTGGCTTCTGATCAGCAAGGTCAATGGGGAAAGCTAGATTTGCTTAACAATTGCATGACTCACTTGATTACAGAAGTGATTTGCTTACCAACTGTGGTAAAAATATTGTAAAATCAAGCACAATTCATTTAACAACCACCTTGCTTAGCCAAGAATTCTTACATTTTCTCCATTTGTCTTAGAAGTATTAAAGTGCTTTTTCTGTACATTGATGGTAGAGGTTTTTTGTTTCATTCTGCATATTTTCTCATGTGCAGGCTGTTTAAAAGGAACAAAGGAACCTTACTCTTACTTCATATTAACTCTGTCTTAGCAAATGTCTTTCTCTGTGTTGGCACTTATGATTACTTCTCATAATTGAGAAGTGTGTCACTTAATTTAAAAGGTGGAAAGAAAATGGACTGAATTTACGAAAGAATGTATTCCTGGAGCTGTTTTTGATCAGATGCATTTTGAAGCACACCAAATAATATTCAGCCTCATTCATTGCTGCCTTGCAACTCAGGCAAGTTGTTTGCATCTGGAGAAATGAGTATAAAATGGATCAATGTTTCCTTCCTAAAAGAACTTTTTGGCTCTTTTGCACGACTTCCTCTAGGCAAGATGCAAGAAGATGGGTAACACAGCCCTGAATGGGTTAAAACCTCCTTGCTAACTGGAGGCAAAGATCCCTACAAACTCATATGAATCATAAGAGTGTTTTCCAAAATGTGAGCTTGACCAGGTGGGGAGTATTAAAACCCAACATAAACTGAAACTGCTTAATTGTAAGTCATTCTGTATGGCTGGTGTCACTCTGAAATCATGTCTTTGACTGCAGTACATGACTGTTAACTTGCCCATAGCTTGCCTTTTAAGTCGTTTGGTGCCTGGATGGTTAAGTATTTGTTTAAATGAAATAGCACATCAGTGGCTAACTAGGTAGACAGAGAGCCATTTGTGGAAAGGAAGAATTCGTTTACCCTTCAAGAAAAGCACTAATTTGCAGTAAAAAAAGTATTAGAAAGCAAGAGTTATTTTAATTAGTATCTTTGCTATCTTACAACCTCTTCTTAATTGAAAGGCAGGAAAGCAAGAGTTAGCGTATCAGACAGAAATATTGGAGGCCATGTTAGACTTGAACTCCAAAGGGGGATTTACTATAGATTAAGAAAAATAGATTTAGTGCAAGCTGAAGAGCAGTTAATTACACAATGGCGCCAAAGTCTTTGAAAACAGCAGCCAATACCAACAGAGAAAATTTCTAGAATGAGAAGATGAAGGCTCTACCAAGATTTCTCATTACCTTTAAGAAGTCAGAACTGTTTGGTGGCAGATCCAGTCCCTTTATCATATCCCATACTGATGCAAAACCAAATCTCAGCATCTCTGATTCATGCTATCTGAGCAGTAACTACATTCTGACTCTTCCTTTGCAGATGGATCCTTCCTGTGCAAGATTACTAAACAATTACTAGATTCTCAACAGGGTGATCTGCTTGAAACATCCTGCTCAATGTGAAACATCTCATATATGAAATCTGTATGAGCCAGCATGCTTTTTATTTCCATTTAAATAGACTGGATGACTCTACAGTCACCACCACCTTTTCTCCCAATGTTTTTAGCCCCTTCTGTCCTTTTGGATATATTGTGGTTGGGTCTGAAGTCATAGAGAGCTGAATGATGGCTAAGTTTTATATGCAAAGGCTCAAAAGCCTAACAAAGCTTGAGGGGTATAGGAACCAATAATTACCATACGTGAGATAAAGCTTCCAGTACCCCTTTTTTGTCCTCCTGGGGATGAGGATATAGCTGTTCCATTACCAAAGAAGATCTCAGAATCAAAGAGCAATTGTTCCATATCTTTGCAGTTTCCTAGACATTGGTATTGATAACTTCAGACAAAGCTAAGCGTAAGCAAGAAGAAGGAGCAGAGCTAAGGAATCACTCTTCTTTTTTTTAAGCTCCAGCTGAGGAGAAATCACTATGCTCATGTTCAGGTTTCTTTTCTTTTATTATTTTGCCTTCAAATATTATTTCCTTTATACACAGGACAACGTTATCTTTATATACTAGAGATACTCCTTTTAATTTGGATATATATCCCAAGAAACCAATATTCAAATAAACAATCTAACTCCAATTTCTTGCAGGCATTCACTGTGAAGATGACATCAATGAATGTTATATGAACCCTTGTCAGAATGGAGGGACCTGTGAAAATTCTCATGGAAATTATACCTGCCATTGTCTCACTGGAGAGAAGGATGGAATATTTTATGGTGGTCAGAATTGTACAGAAATCCTCTTTGGTTGTGTTCAACATACATGCCAGAAAGGGGGATTGTGTATTCCTCATTTAAGAAATGGACAACACAGATTTAACTGCATATGTTCAGCTGGCTACACAGGAATACACTGTGAAACCATGACTACACTATCTTTTCAGGGAAATGGGTATCTTCAGGTAAACAGTATGGCAGCCTCCTCCAAGGACTATTTTTATAACGTAAACCTTAATTTTTTGACTATTCAACCAACAACTCTGATATTTTATCGAGGGGACAAAGACACATTTGTGAAGCTGGAGTTACAGAATGGCTGTTTATACTTATCCATGCAAGTTAACAATCAGTTAAAGGCCTTTTTACATATAGCCTACAGTGTCAATGATGGTGAATGGCATTCAGTAGAAGTCACCATAGCCAGAGCGGTAACACTTAAATTACATAAGAGCTCCTGCACAGAATCATGTCTTAGTAAAACTGCTGCCATAGTAGATAGCAGGCAGGCAGTGGCTGCTTTTCAAAATGTATATGTGGGTGGCTTGCCAGTAGGGAACAATGACTCTCTACTAAGCATCTATAATATGCATTCTGCACCTTCATTCGTAGGCTGCCTCCAGGACATAGAAATAGATTTCAACATTATTATCCCAGATAATTTATCATCTGACATGTTTTTAAATGTCAAATCAGGCTGCGTTAAAAAGGATTGGTGTGAATACCACCCGTGTCAAAGTAAGGGACGTTGCAACAACTTATGGCTGAACTATCAATGTGATTGCTACCGGCCCTATGCTGGGCCAAACTGCACTACAGGTAAGAAAATTCTCTCAGAACTAGACTTCTTTGTTATCGTTGATACTGTATTGTAAGCCAGGATTTTTCAAACTATGTTCAGCAGAAGACAAGATCCAATTAAGGGATCCCCCACCACCAATTTCATTTGAACACGATCAGTATTCTGTCACTAGAGCTTTGCTTCTTGATCAGGGGTTCTGGGTATTGTGTTTTAAAGTAACAATTTCCACAACCTGACAAAGTTTGAAAACTTCTATTGTCTTTGACAGACTGCAGTGTTCCATGGTAATTGAAAATGCCTTGGTTAAAGGGATGGCAATCAAATTTCACTATTTTTGTATTAACTAGCCTATGCCTATACAGAAAACTGTGATACTGCCTCTGTGTTACATCTCTCTTGGTCATGTGAATACATCTACCTTGAATTTACCAACAATTAGCCAAACTTCAGACAAAGCTAAGTGATTGTCAATGCAATATGAACATTAATGAATGAAGATGGACAAGGTACTGTGGATCTTTCTGGAATTTTCTACCTCTGTGTCCTACCGTATTGGTACAAACGTGCTGTTTAAGTCATGAAAGAGCACCCAAAATTCACATGAGACCTAACATGAACAAGTAGATACATATACCTGAGATTATCTCAAAGACATGAGACTCTGTCTTAGAGGTACATTCATTCTTGGTTCAAGCATATTCCCATTGAAGAAAGTTTCCTAAGAAATCATTGTCACTTACTCCTCAGTGGAATATCTCCATTTTATGTCTGGTCTGCAATTGCTGGAGCTGCAAATATAGTGTGGGAATAGAGTAAGGTAAAGGTTTCGCCTTTCAATCGTGTCTGACTCTAGGGGGTGGTGCTCATCTCTGTTTCCTAGCAGAGGAGCCAGCATTGTCTGAAAACACTTCCAGGTCAAGTGGCCAACATGACTATATGCCGAGGCACATAGAGCACTTTTACCTTCCCACCAATTTAGGCAGCACCCATTTATCTACTTGCATTTTGCATGCTTTCCAATTGCTAAGCTGGCAGGAGCTGAAGTGAACAATGAAATCACCCCATTACATGGCACCTGGGTCTCGAACTCAGGCTGCCAGGCTTCCAGCCAATAAGCCCAGCATTTTAACCACTAGGCCACTGCACCCCATGAATGAAGTACATGGATGTAAATGGTAAGCACATCTATGCTTGCAAGTGCACCTCCTGAACCATACCCATGAGACCCACAAAGTGATTGTCTTTAACTGTCATAAATCTTTGGGGGAGGGAGGGATTTTAAATACATAAAGCCATAAAATATATAAAACAGTAAAACCAATTGCAGATACATGAAAAACAAATCCAGTGGGAAAGTCTCACACTGTATAATATTCCTAATAATAACATAGCATTAGAAGATATGACAATTGAAAGATATCATTTGATTTATATCTATTTCTCACAAAAAAGGGCATGGATAAATGTTAAAACTTAGCATGATGGACAAGAGAAAGTAGTAGAACTCTTCATCCAGTTAATAACTTCCTCAGCCATGTTTCTTTTGGCAATGGTTTACACACAGTCCTCTCCAGGACAAAAAAACACTTGGCAGGAGACAAATGGAAGAATGTGCATAGCTGTCTTTTAAATGGCTATACCCTATACTTTATGCATCATTTATTTAGTATATATTTAGGATGTCCTTTGGTGAAATATCAGGCTAACCTATGGAAGATCATCATAATCACCTAAATTAAATATGAAACGATGTATGAACAAATGAAACAGGAGACATATCTAAACTTTGGTACGAAAGTTAAGTGACACAGGCTAAAACACATAAAACTGACCAACAGTAATTCTTGAACATGTGGAAAATAAAGCAGCTTTGCTTGATGCTGACGCAGCATCAGATATGATCAGGCAAAGCCTCTGGATTCTGTAAACAGAACCACTGTTCTCTGTGGTTACTGGTCACTGCATTTAAGATGGTCCTAGGGATACGGAATAGATAAACACTGGTGCTGGGCAAGCACTCCAGAATCAAATTTTTAGAAATGCTGTGGAGCACCCAGAGGCAGTCATTTAGTAGCTGTCATTAAAGCAGTTGCATCTTCTTCAGCACCTATGCTCCATAGGTGCTATACAATCCTGAGGAAAGACGCCCTTGATTGAATTAGCCAATTTTTTAAATTTGTTAATCAAATTTACAGGCCACCTCAGCCACCATTTGCAACCTAAGCAGCTTGCAACAATTCAAGTAATGCAAGAAGCCAAAATGAAAAACAATGACAGCCCAAGCTATATAATTTGCAAAAGCTCATGTCAGGGAAGCAGGAAAACTGCTTGACAAAATTATATAAACATACCTCAGGAAGCAGAAAAGAAAAATCTTCTTCCCCATGACCATTTGGAAGAGCCAAATGTTCAGAGTTTTACAAAAACACAGCAGATGTGGAGTTGTGGAGACACCAGGAAGAATACTGTCATAGAGGACAGGAATGGCCACAGAGAAAAGCCATCTATGTAGTTTTGCCAAATGAAATTGCTTTTCTAAGGAGTCCAGGAAGAAGCCAGTCCTGACAGATTTAACCAGGCAGGAAGAAATAATCAGAGAAGAATGGTGCCATAAGTATCCAGGTCTTGAACCACAGAGTTTTAAGGTGATGATCAACATCTTGAGGTGCACCCAGAAG
Organism: Acrochordus granulatus; assembly: GCA_032468055.1. Taxonomy (NCBI): domain Eukaryota; kingdom Metazoa; phylum Chordata; class Lepidosauria; order Squamata; family Acrochordidae; genus Acrochordus; species Acrochordus granulatus. The sequence goes on from JANHZU010004775.1 coordinate 82,921, forward strand.
CAAATCAGCAACTCGTGTAAATTGCATAGTGGTGGTGTTACATGAATAACCTAAGAAAAATCAATAACTGCATTCTGGAATAACTTTAGCTTCCGAGTGATCTTCGAAGATAGTTTTATGTAAAGAACATTGCAATTGTCTAATGCATGAGTAACCATGGGAAGGGTCATTTAACCCATGGGAAGGGTCATTTAATCCAAGTATACTAACTCGTATACAAGATGACCAGAGGTCATCTGGAAGTGTAATCAATGCCATGCTGGTACTTTACCCAGGTCTAAAACTGAACTGGAAAGGATCCAGATAATCTCCCAGAACCCTGTGGAGTTGCAATTTAACTCCAAAAAGAGAAGATTGGAGACAAGTCAAAACTTGATCCAGAACTAGCATCCTGAGAAGAGAATGTACTGCTGCCTCCTTCAAGGCAGGTGAGACAATCTCTGGTTGCAGACAAGGTGTTATATGTCCAAACTGCTTTTTTGCTTTTAAACCCAAAGTGCTGCACATCACTAATAACTATAATCCCTCTACTATAGATACCCCAGCCTCAAACCATTTAAGTTCTTATAGGGAGGTGCATTGGTACTTAGAATAATACCAAAATAACTGACAGCAATTTAATTCCCAAATAAATTTCTGTGATTCTCAGATTCAAAGACAAGGATGCAGAGTTAAATAAAGCCAGCCACTACAGACCAGAGTAAATAGGAAAATTATAACAAGTTTATACCTCTTTACCTGGGAGTAAATCCTAATGAACTACATAGCAATTCATAATAAACAGACCTATGTCCAGCTGCACTGTGAATACGTTCAACATTTGTCTCAAATACGTCTGACTTTGTCTGAGCTACATCCAGTTTTATTTTAAATATTTTCATGCCAAAAAGGTGGAATTAAAACATTCCTACAGAAAGGGATGATGTTCCCCCTACCAGGTAGGAAAGTAGGGAACTAGAATATTCATGACAAATATAATTATGGATCTTTGTTTCAATCCAGATGCCACACTTCTTGCAAATAAGGCACAGCTGCACTGAACTTAGCAGTTATCAGAATTAGAGGGATTCTTGTGAGTAAAAGGGTTTGCTAGTTGTTTTTGTTTGTGATCTTCAGAATGCATTCCTATGTGTGAAAAATATACTTGGTGTGCTATTCTTTGCAGACCACACATTTTTTCCCAGTTGTTCCTATTGAAAAATGACATTGCAAGAGCCCTAATTATAGTTGACAGCTTTGAAGTTTGGCAGTAATTTATCCAAAGGCTTGAAGAGCAACTTTGGAAAAGAGGACTACATCTGGTAAATACGTTTGCTTCTTTATGAAAGCAAAATTAAAACCATCCGTCTCCAAGAGGGGCTTTTGCTTCCAATAGAGTCCTTGTGAATGATTAGAAAGTATTTGAGATGTCTTTTCTTTCTGACCACAATATTATTCTCAATTCACAGCACCCAGCATTTTGAGAATACACATACACACACAGAGAGAGGGGATATTAGGAAGCAGTCCGTCTCATATCAATATTTAGAAGATACTTTCCAAATCATCTTGAAATCTGGTCCAAAAAAAATCCCGATTTCTAGAAGAAGAGGGAAAAATATTGCAGTACATACCTCTTTTCTTAAAAGTCTATTTGAAATTTGAAATCTTGTCTCACAATTTTACTATGTATTTATTTGCTTTACAGCAGAAGTTGGATCACAATAATAAAATAAGTCCCTTTTAAAATTAAAAATAATGTGTGAAGAATGTATGAGATATAGCTGTAGCAATGGAAAGAGATAAGTAAATAATGGTTCACAGTATTAAAGTGCTTCAGTTTCCATTTTCTTTAATAGGAAGATTTAAACTGGATGGGATATAGAAGATCCATTGCATTTCTTAATTTGTTTTTTCCTTGGACTGAGTGAAAATATTAGACATCGGTATTGGGAGACCTCACTTAAACTGGAATTTCATCAGTGAAAATGCATTTCAGTTGGAGCCTTTTCAAAGTAGAACAAAATAATAGGTTTGAAAGGAGATTTGGTCACAGATCTCCATCTTTTCTAAACTACTGGATTTCAAACATTTATATTGGGAGCCAAAAACTAATCCTAAGCAGACAGACAGAATTCCAGGAAAGAAAACATGTGTGCCATTACTGTGACTATCTTTCTTTTGAAAGACCAACATTACGTGGCACCAAGAGAGGGGGATAATTGAAGTCAGGATGATTCTGGTGCAACAAAATATATTAACCTGGTGAGAGAGAATATTATTTGGACTCAGATGTAATCCAGAAAAGTTGGCAAGTGGTTAACAAGCGCTGAGCACCCTTTTCCCTGCACCCTGAATCATAGCAAGCAAGTCATAACCATTGATTTATTTGGATCAGCCTCCAGACTTGGTGGCTCAAGAGGTTAATTTTGGAGTGGACATGAACTCTTTTATAGCTAAAAACTCCCATTTCAATCTGGAGGAAGATATATGCACAAGGGTTTAACAAGCACATAGAGGAAAAAAAGGAAGATACTTGCAACAAAATTAAAACATTTTTACAGTTGGTTTTCAAGTGAATTTTTCTGTCCAAGCTCTAGGATTTATTTGCTTTTCCAAAATAAACTGAAATAGCTACGAAGCCTTTAAGAGTTGCAGAAAGGATTTTTCTTAGTGACCGTTCTCCAGTATTCATGGGTTTTAGGCTCCTTCATTAGAATAAACTGCTGCAGGCAAGCATAAATAAATAAAAAATGGCCTGCGGATATCTCAGCCCCACTGTTTTTTTGGTGCTGCATATGAAAGAAAAATCTGAGAATGGTGTTTTTGAGGCATTGCTTTTATGGATTGATTTTGATTTTAAATAGTTTAATGCTCTTAATGCTCCTTGTTCCATGAAACATGAGTGTTGAAGAAATTAGTTCTAATTAGCCTTCAATATTTTGTAGCTGTGAGCAATAATACACACGAGTGTATAGTGAAAGCATGTTTGTTGCTGTTTGGCAACAAAATAGGATAACACTTTAATAATTCTTACTCTATCATTCAGATATTAGTATCTTCCTTTGGCAGAAACTCAATTTTCATTATTCTATGCCTCTTCCCTAACCACATGTTTTTTTAAAAAACATTTGGATAATTTGCTCTGAATAATATATTCAGTGGGATTAGCCAAGTTTCCCCAGTTCCAAGCCTATGTCATATTTATTTGTTTGTTTATTAAATTTATTAAATTTCTATGCCACTAAATTAAAAAATGACTTTCAGTGGCTCAGAATAAAACATTAGGTTGCGTATGAATTATGGCAACTTCAAACCATATACAGGAAAAAATAAGGAAAGAAATGGACTCGCCTCAGTTGTTGGCTCAACTAAACATCTGTGGCTTCTTCATAGTGATCTTTTTCTAGTTGTGTTACTGAAATCAAAGAAGTGTACCTATGGGACCACATGCCCATCCTGACCCAAGAACAGAAGGACAGAGCCTATGATTCAGCTATAAGTAACATTAAGAGTTTGGCACTCATCCTTAATGTCCCTTACTATTACAAAATCATAGATATAAATAAAAAGTACTTCTAGGCCAAGACCCTCCTGCATTGTGAAATTGTCAAACTACTTTTCCTTAGCAGATCAGTTCTAATGGGTTTCAAGTTGCCTGGTTGGTAAATAGTTCCATTTCCATTGGACCTTAGGGCTTTGTGGCTTGAATCAGATTCCAAATATTCTGAAGCTGATATGTATTTTGATAATTCTATCTATTCCACAAAGCTTTCTTCAAACACATGTGGCTACAGGAAAGCACAACACTAGCTCATGTAATTGATAAATGATATGAAGCGATCACAATGGTCAAAAAAGTAGAATTGTCTGTTTATTTCAACCTCCAGCTTTTCATACTAGAAGCTAAACTCAGGGACACTCAGTTGGAGAAGACCCACTTGACTTTCTCCTCATTTTCTCTTGGGAAAGTCAGAGAATTCTGGCATTGAGGTATCTAATTGGAAATAAGGTGACTAAATGCATGTATTACATTCATTAGTTGTCAAAAACTATTTCAACTGAAGACCAAAAGGGCTCAATTACCATTTTGCTGATTGTTCTGCCTTGAACTCTGCTAAACTGATTGACATATTTCAGCCCATGGCCAGAATTACAAAAACATAAGCATATACATAAACAGTCTATTTTAACAATTTCATATAATTTGCTAGCCTAGCCTTGTGTTTATCTTTTCCTCATCTCATAAAAAGGTCTTTGTTGGACCTTACTTGCTGAAGCATTTGACAAAAATAGCAATGCTATACTGTCATTCATATTTGATAAAACATACTTTACACAAAATCAACACTCCTATATATCCCATTAAGAAAGACATCAAATAGTGAGAATAAGCACAAACTTTTATACAGCATAGTAATACTCTTGTTTCATGGTTCCCTGGGTTGCATAAGCAGTAAGGTTTATCATATGGCATATTTTTTTTTTTTTCTTCAGTGCATCAAATTCTCTACAATATATTGGGACTGGAATTGTTCCAAGTATCTTGCTGGTTTAATGATAAAGATACGATTTCCCAAAATAAAATAGTTATTGAAGTAAATCAGATGTATTTGCCAGTCCCTATCACTACCAGTTTTTATCGACCTGATTTTACATATCACATTAAAGCTAGGAAATCTGAGGAGACCCAGAAGCAATCCAGTAGTTTCTAATGAACATTTCCAGCTGGAAATGCATCTGATAGAACCAGAGGCGCTAAACCAAGAGGAAGCAAATGTAACATCATTCATCAAGGAAAAGTACTCAGTGACTGTCCAGTGTTCTAATTTGACAATCAGCCATTTCATACAGTTTATTTTATCTCTATAACCCCCAATCTGATTTTACATTCCACTACTTCCATGCAATATTATTATATTATATTAGCTATAGAGCACTGAGGTGCGGTGGCGCAGCGGGCTAGTGCCGCCAGTTATGCCAACCTGAATGGCCAGCATTCTGGCAGGTTCGGTCCGCAACTCCGCATGACAGGGTGAGCTCCCATCACTTGCCTCAGCTTCTGCCCGCCCAGCAGTTCAAAAGCACGTAACAACTGGCAAATAGATAAATCAGATACCACTTCGGTGGGAGCTGGCCGGCTTCGGCGGGTCAGTCGAGGCGACCGGCGAGAGGGTGACCGGTGAGAGGGCGAGCAGCGCGGAGTGAGCGGTGAGGCGAAGGCGGCCCACCCTCCTGCCGGGGGCGGAGCAGAAATGCGGAGATGCCCAGAAGTAACATCACACCGGCCAGCAGGGGGGGTAGGATTAGTTTACACAATTGTAAGAATTGAGAAAGCCTTTTGGATAAAAGGTGAAACGTCTTCTACTTAAAAAAATCCAATCCAGATGCCTGCTTTTTAAACTTTTGTTGCGATACAATTGTCTAGATAGCTAACCTAAGTAACCCACCAAGAGTCTTCGGAAATTGGCGGCATAGAAATATGTGTAATAAATAAATAAAATTCTTGCTGACTTGCTGTTTCAGGGAACTTGCTAACCAGTAAGATTGATTTTATTAATAAATGTGTGTTTATTAAAAATATAGCTTCAGACTGTTCAAAAAATATGCTCAGATTTGGCCATTCATTCTGCCCTGACTGTACTCTTTTCCTACCCATTCCATTTATGTTTTGGAATCACAGATTTAGCTGTCTGCACATGTCCAAGATCTAGGGCAGGTTAACTTAAGAATCATTGTATTTAAAATCAAATTTAGCACCTTCACACACTAGCCAATTCAACAGTTCACAACTTTAAAATCAGGTAGAGCAACTAATTTTCTTTACCATAAAAGTATAATCAATAGGGTGAAGATTTTTGACATGTTGTATTTTTTTCTGGAACCTTTATTTGAATTTATAAGTAATTTAAAACGTTTTAGAGTAATCTGGTGATAATTAGATGCTTTATATTATTCTGTCATATTTTGACTTTAAAGATGGTATGTCATATATTTGCTTAATTTTGTAACAAACAACATCTTTTGGTTATTGGCAACCCTCCTGATAAGTCAGCAAGTTTGAGCCAGCAAGGAAAGTGAGGATTTGCCTGTTTTTTAATTTTTCTTATTTGCTCCCCAACTCAGGGAGGCATGCATGTGTGTGTGTGTGAGAGAGAGAGAGAGAGACAGAGACAGAGAGATATGAACAAAGGCTTCTCCACTGACCAGACCTGGAAAAAAAGGGTGAGAATTTTCTTGTTTTGTTATCTTTTTCTTATTTGATCCCCAAACTCAGAGGGGGTGGAGGAAGAGAGGGAGGGAGGGGGAAGGAAAGGGAAAAGGCTTCTCACTTGAGCAGGCCTGAAAAAAAGGTGAGAATTTGCCTGTTTTTTCTTTTTCTTATTTGCTCCCCAACTCAGAGCACTGTCTGTGTGTGTGTGTGTGTGTGTGTGCAAGAGAGGGAGAGTAACCTTTTTTAAAATGACTTCAGCAGGCAGAGGCTTCTCCTCTGATCAGGCCTGAAAAAAGAGTAAAAATTTGTATATTTTTTTCTCATTTTTTCCCCAACTTAGGTGTGTGTGTATGTTCAAGGTGGTAGAGTCATGTGAGAGCTGCAATCTGATTCAACATGCCTAAAAGTAGATGTTCAGCAAGTGTGAAATTACAGCGACTTGTTCAAGACTTTGGGGAGCAAATTTTCAGTAGTGATGGTGATAGTTGTTTTGTAAATTGTGTGAAGTATCTGCCCAAAAGCATTTTAATATTCAATAACATTGTGACACTGCATAACACAAGAGTTGTTTAGCAAGAATTTCCTTCACTGAGAACAGGCAAGATCTCCTTATTGAGAGAACTTCTTTTTCAACTGCAGGTTCATCAAATACCTGATCAGAATTTTGTAAGGATCTCTAGACAATGATGGTTACTTCAAATATTCCCTTAAGGAAATTAAGTAGTGGTAGACTCAGTGATAGCCTCAGAAGTACACTAGTCACACAATTCCAAATGAATCAACTCTAAGGAAAAATCCTGCTATGAAGATGGGTTAGGAAAGATAAGATCTGCTGTTGACAAAAATAAGATATGGTTTTCAGTAGATGAAACAAATGATGTAAATGGTAGTGATGTTGTTATTGGCAGTCTGAAATGTGACAAGCCTGCTGAACTATTTCTTCTAACGTGAAACTCTACAAAAATAAATTCCACTATTGCTATGCTCTTTGATGATTCTATGAACCTACTCGGGCCAGATAGTGTAAAAGGGAGAAATATCTGACTAAAGTAGCCAAGGGATTTAGACTTTATCTAAAAATAGTTTATATCGCATGACTTGCATATGGTTTACACAGAGCAGCTGAAGAGATTCAAAGCAACTATCCTGATGTAGATAATTTCAAATGGGAAAAAATGTTCATTAATGCTCCAAATACAAAAGTTCAAAGAAATTACTCTTACTTTGGTTCTCCCTCCCCAACCTTTAGTGATACATTGGGGGACTTGGCTGGATGTGGCTATGTATTATTTTACAAATTACGCTTCCTTGCAGTGGATAGTTAAAAAAATTGACTGTTGTGAATCTTCCACCATCAAGATTGTGCAAGATTCCTTTTTAGAAAGCTTGGCTGGAAACTTAGCACATACAGGATCTAACTTCAGTGGATTATCAAGAGCAATCATCTGCCTTGAAACTGTAGGAATGGAACTTAGTGATGCACTGAACATTGTAAAACAAACTGAGAGTGATTTAAAGCAAGCAAATGGGAAAGTGGCTGAAAAAAGTAGTGATAAACTGCAAAGAGTACTGCAAGCTAATCTAGGTTGTTCAGCACTTTGCAAAGTAAGTAATGTTCTAAATGGACTCAGAGCAAAATTTGAAGACTTTGAGCCAGAATTTTCTCCAGTTGAGTTTACTTTTTTCAAATTTGTTCCTATAACCTCTTATGATGTTGAATGGAATTTCTCCAGATACATACATACTGTTGGACAACAGAAGGAGTTTTGAGTTTGATAACCTCAATGCACATGGTCATCCAATGCAATTCTGCTGTTAATGAAAACTAATCCAGGGATGACCATTTTACTCTCAAAATGTTTATCTGATTCCTTCAATACTGTGCTTCTGTACTGGAAGTGAAGAAGAATAAACCTTTTAATTTGTGTGTGTGTGTGTGTAAACACAGATTTTTAAAAATTAGGTGTTAATTTCAGAAAAATTGTAAAGTCATATTTTTGCTTTAAAGCCATATTTTTGGTTTAATTCGTTATATTTAAACAATTTTAAGGTCATAAATGCTTGCATATTTCTAACATTTTTAAGTCATAGAAATCCTTGCCCTAATAATCAGTATCAAATATTTAATTTAAAATCAATGCTGGGTATTGCTGATCTGTGATATGTTAATATTCAAACAGTACATTTATATTAAAGTGATTGTTCATTTCTCTCTTTTTCTCATGTGAAAACAAGAATACATTCCAGGAAGATTTGGTCATGAGACAACCACTGGATATGCTGCTTTTTCCATAGACGAAACTCATGAAAATGCCACAATATCAATGTTTATGCGAACACGCAAGCCTTCTGGCTTGTTATTTGGTCTAGAAAAAAACACATCCTTATTTCTTAAGGTCTGGCTAGAAGATGGGAAACTTGCAATGTCAGGTCCAAACTCCAACAAATTCTTAGGTATGCAGACTATGAATGATGGAAATTTCTATCTCATATCTTTAAAGATTGGGCCAAATAAGATGGAGTTGTTCCAAACATCAGAAAACTTGGGCTCTCTTTCTACACCCTTAATAAAAATATGCAGAGAGGATATTCTCTACATTGGCGGATTACCAGACAAGCAAGAAACTATTCTAAATGGTGGGTATTTCAAAGGCTGCATTCAAGATTTAAGACTGAGCAACCAGCCACTGGAATTTTACCCTGTCACTGCTTCACCAAATTCTATCAACAGCCATGGCACACTGGTCAATGTGATTGCAGGATGCATTGGAGATGACCTCTGCAAGGTAAGAATTCTGTTTCTCAAAGTGCTATTCCCATGATTGAAAGGAGTTTCCCTTTGAATTTGTAGGGTTCCCAATCAACATGTGACAGATGGAATAGCTCAAGGCTGCATCTAAAAGATGCAAGTAAGATCAGATTTTGCCAAACAGCTTTGCAATTTGTGGGCAATGATATCACAAAGTGTCTGGTAGACTGGAAGGGCATCTCTTAAATCTCACAGTAATGACAACCAGTAAGCAAAGCTGCTGTTCATTAAGAACAACTTGAACTCACTGTAGTTCCCAAACCAAAATATTCTCATAATTATTATAAACCATACTTTATAGAACCAACAAATCATAGGGCACGTTACAGGCATTCGATTTGGAATGAAGATTTATAAAATGTTAAACAAGAAGTGAATGTATTACTGCAGAAATATAAAAGTAGTCAAAAATGGATTAGATGGACCAAAAACCTCACAGCCTTTCTCAACAAAGTTTAAAAAACAGGCATCTGGACTGGATTTTTCTCAAGCCGAAGACGTTTCACCTTTAATCCAAAAGGCTTTCTCAATTGAGAAGCCGAAGACATTTCACCTTTAATCCAAAAGGCTTTCTCAATTGAGAAAGCCTTTTGGATTAAAGGTGAAATGTCTTCGACTTGAGAAAAATCCAGTCCAGATGCCTGTGTTTTAAACTTTGTTGCGATGCAATTACCCTGGACGAATGAGAGTCTTCACAGACATGTTTTATCATGTGATTTCATTCTGAACTATATTCGTGGATCTGTTTATAAGATATGCCCATTTTTAGCTTCTTCAAGCATCAATGAAAGAAACCAAAGGCCTAGTCATATGAGATCACCGCAAATAATGCTACCCAGGAGAGGTCCATACACTTGTCTCTAAGAACAGAGCTAACTATGTGAGAATTCCTTAAATTTCAAACAATATTTTGAGTCTTACTCTCAAGCAAAGGATTATAAAATCTTCTAAGGTGAAAATAGACATGACAACAAAAAGAAGTCAAAGCTATCCATACCAATAGAGTTCTCATAATGTCTGATTCTACCTTGAGGTTATTCATGCATATCACTTACAGAGTTGGAATCAGAAAGTGAATTCAGACATAACAAAGCATGTAAATTGATGATTACAAGCAGAGGTTTTTAAAAATTAGGTAACTGAGCATTTGCTTGCTTCTCTCTAGAAGATTCCCCAGAGTGTTAAGGTAACAGACTGGAAACCAGGAGCTCATAAATTCTCATCCTGCCTTAGCCATGAAAGCCAACTGGATGACCTTGGGCCAGTCACTCTCCCTCAGCTCAACTCACATAAAAGGGTTGCTATTGTGGGGAAAATAAGAGAAGGAAGGTTTGTTAAATATGTTTGCTGCCTTGAGTTTATAAAATAATAAAGGTGAGATATAAATAAAATAATAATAACAACTTGACAGAAACATTGGCTGCTATAGAACAATAAATAGCAGGTGGGTATTTTGTTCTCTACAGAGCTCCATGTTCCAATCATATTTTCACACCAATTTCTATGCTCATACTGATTCTTCTGGCATTCCACATGGGTGGAAAGGACAGGATTTTGTGTTCTTTTGGCAACATGGCCCAAGCAGCTTGGGAAATTAAAAACAAGAGATGAAGCTGGCAACAAACCTTTCACAAACAGGAAAATTACTGAAAGGCTCACAAGCTATGTTACTAGTAAAAATTGAGCATATTAGATACGTGACCATTTGTATTACATTAAAAAGTACAGTATCTTATCATTAGCTTCATGTTCTGCTTAGATGAACAAGTATATTCAGTATGCCATGGATGATACAAAGTTCATAAATAACTTCTAATATGTCATAAGAGACATGTTAGGCAAAGCTGCATACCATGTGTCTCTGTCTTCTCTTTATTATAATATTGATTACAACAAAGTATGTGATGCAATATGGTGTTTCTTCTCTCTACCTGGCTAGGCACTCATCCATGGATGGAGCAGGAAAAAGCACAAAGTAATGTCACATTACCTATTTGTACATGTGGGGACAAGTGTTCACATGTAGGCTCTCTCATGAATTCCACTCCTGTGCAATCTGGATTCTAAATCACAGGATGAACCTGCATAATTACAGAAAGGTCTTGTCTTCAGAACTTCCCCATAAGTGGACAGTGGGTAACAGACGGGGAATATAGTATGGGCAGCTCTACTCCCTTCACATGAGTAACTATAATGCTCATATGAAAAGCCATTTTACCTTTGTAATGAAGACAAATAATTTCAAGTACAGCTGTTAGAAACAACCTAGCTTCCAACTTAAAATAAAACTAGAGAGTTTGGCATGAAGACAGAAAAAATTATTTAATGTTTTTTCAAAGATGGGTGTACCAAGTACTTGCAG
>JANHZU010004775.1:113685-128915 GCA_032468055.1 Acrochordus granulatus
AGGGAGGGAGGGAGGGAGGGAAAGTAAAGAGAAGAAAGAGAGAAAAATAAAAGAAGGAAGGAATAAAGAGAAAGAAAGAAAGAGAAAGATTTTGCTGCATCTGGGCAATGGAAACCTGCAAAACATGGAAGCCATCTCTGGCTTCCAAGTAGATTTACTTTTCTTTTGATAGCAGCATCAGGACAAGACAAACAGACTGTGTGAGAGAGTTCTTAATCAAAGCAATGATTAACCGATGGCTAGAGCATTTTGAATATTTCACAACATCCATTAGAACTCCCTCTGAGGCCGCAGTCTAAAATTACTGTACTGCACCACTGGAAAAATAGTATAATTCAGTTTCCCCGCATCACCATCACCACCACCACAACAACACCCCCACTGTTTCATTCGTATCACAAACCTGTAAGGCAGGCTAGGCTGAAAGCTAATGTCTGGATTCAAGTCACTCACTGAGCTTCCTCTTTAGTGGACTGTAGTTAATTTTATCAGTTTTTAAATTTAACATTATATTACTCTGTCATAAAAGAAAAAGTTATTACTCACAGGGTTGTTGGAAACCAATGGCAAATTAATTTATAATATTGTATAAATAGTATTTATTATTCTCCAAGAAGTCAGATCACCTAAACTTCCATCTAGGAAAGAGTGAATTATCGAAACACTGAATGAGTTTTGGTTCTAAATATGAATGGGTGCACACTATCTGAAGAGTCTTACAAGAGCAAACTTCCTTTAGTTTCTTTTGAGAATTTCCACATGCTTTATCTGAGCAGGAACCTGCAAGTTTGTTTCAAATTTCTGCAGTTATTTGTTTTAAAGGACTCCTAAATCCCTATAGCTTTTACTTGATATTTCAGAGCATGTTCAACTTCCCTCCAAACTCCTCTGAAGTTTTGCCTGAGGCAGAGCCCTTAATTTCATTTCTCATTTTGTTTGAGATGAAAATGTGGGGGTCTCCCTGCTGAACGCTCAAACCATGTCTTCCTAGTTAATCAAATGAGGGGCAAATGTCGCTCAAGAAATGTGAAAAAAGGGGACCGCCATGTTGATAAATGCAGGACAGAATTCTCCATTCCCACAATACAAAAGGAATCTAGGCATCACGCAGAAGCCTGACTGGCTCCTTGAATGTGACCAAGGTTGGCCTTGTGCCTCAGCACTGCCCTAGTCTAAGGCTGGAGAAGGTAACAACCATCGCAGGCCCTGTTGTGAATCCCCATTGGCTCCTAGTGGTGAGCCTTATGCCAAAGTAAGAACTCGGTCATCCAGGCGAGGAATTCACCACCTGGCAGCTTGTAGCACAAGGCACCTGAGCTGAGGCACAAGAAGATGACAACTTGTAGTGCTTGCATCCTGCTTCAGTGAGCACTTTGGAGCAGGCCTCCAACTTTCCATTTGGACATGGATCAAGCAGAAGCCCCTTCATCTTTGACTTCATCACAGCATCCTTGGGGGGCCCTTGGGCTCTGTGGTAGGATATGTGCTTCAGTTTGGGAAGTGAAAGAAGAGTTCCCCTGTTGCTCCTGCAGCATGAGGGGAAGGGGTTGTTTTGGGGTGTTTGTGATTTTTGAAACATCTGGGAATGTCTAACACATGGCAATGAGCCAGACTTGATAAAATTACAAGATGAGCAACAGAGACAAGCCACCAGCTTTGTCTTAAGGAAGCCATGGTAGGCAGGCTCTCTGAAACTGCTAAAGGTGCTTATAACTCCAGACATCACCTGAATATCAGGGGAAGTGCTGGATCCAGAAGTCTCCCATGCCCCACATTGTATTTCATTGTTTAAGGAGAATGAAACCCCACCAAGAAGAGGATAAATAGGTTTAGGTTAGATAAACGCTATCTTGGGCAGAAGAAATATTTAGTCTTGTCCCCACATTCCCAGAGAGGTCTTCTGATAATAAACTTATTTTGTTCCTAAATGTAGTGGCTTGCAGGAAAGATCTGGGGAAAAAGAACAAAGAGATGTTGCCTAAGGAATGGTCAGATAAGACCATAGCCCACAGCTGCATAGTGGGTAGAGCAAGTAGGTGGACCCCCCTTATGTTCTCTGGCTATAAAGGTGAGAGTGAGAGAATTGTCCTTTCCTTCAAGGCCATTCCTTGGGCCATTGAGCAACAGCCAAGATGGCAGATGAATTTCCATTTTAAGACAAACACCCCTTCTACTCAATCAGATGAACAAAACAGAGGGTATAGAGTCCACCTTGCATTTCTGCATCCACACATAAGCACAAATACATGGCCACTGCTGATAAAAGTGTAAGAACGAACCCCATAAGCCTTGGTTTATATGACTTTCCTACATTGCCAAATGCTACGAAAAAGGAATTTTGAAGAATAAAAGCTGTGAGAATGAATAAGAAAACTAGACTGATAAAAAGACGGGGGGACTGTAGACTGTGTTTGCTTGTATTGGTTGTTGTTCTTTAATGAATGGTTAAGGAAACCCATGAAAACCAAATTTTCTGAAACATTTGTAATAAAGCAGGGGTGGAAACTTGGAATTCATCTGCTATGGAAACTAAGAAATGAACTTTTTTCTGACAAAATAATTTAGGAGTCACAAGGAAAATTCATGAAGCGATGACTAGAATCTTACAGCTTCAATGCTCCAGCATCCTCATTTATATTAATCAAGTAGCAGGTGATAGGAAAAGTTTTTCCCAGGATCCAAGAGATCTATCAATTAGAGGAAAAAATCCTGAGTTAGAAGGACTGTCAGATGAGATTAAAGCAGCTTTGTATGTTTCCATCACATTAAGTTCTTTAAAAATAATTCCCACTTATGCCCGAGAGATGCAAAACATGGTTTCCAATTCACTTGCAAGGTGGATCAGGCTGAATCTTTAAGTAACTCTGGAGGCTAGAAATGCACCTCCTGGGGAATCTTCCAAGGAAGGAATTAGAAAGGTGTTCAGTTAAGGTCAGGTAGCCAGCAATTTGGTAACTTGCAGTCCTAATGTGTCTGCTGGAAAAAGACTGAAAACAGAACCTGCTGTACACCATTGCCAAGCCAAATGCAGAAAGAAAAAGAAAAGCTTAATTCTTCAAAGAGAGTGAAATGAAACATTTTCCCCAGACATTTAAAAATTATGATAAAAATAGAAGGATAAAATTATGATAAAAATAGAAGGATACCTCACTGTTCCTCATCTGTGTTGGGAAGGGTATCTAATAAAAATGAGATTGGTGTAGAAAACAATATATTTCCTTATAATCATAATGAATTCCATACAAAGAATTAAGACCATTAGATCCTTATTCCTGGAGCCAGTTTTGTCAACAATCTTTTTGTTGTCTGTCCTGTGTCAATGTGATTTTCTTGCCATGGGAAAATAGAAACTAGTTTACTGTCATTCCTATAGATGCTGAGCCCAAACAATTTTGCTCAAAACAATCTATAAACAGTCAATGCCAGAAATAGCACTCTGCAAATACAGTCAAATTTAATTTCTTAATTTTCAGGAAGTAGTTTCTGAGAGCTTTGATCTCTCTCTTTTAAAAAAAAAAATCTCCTGGGTTCTTTTGTTTTAAAACATTTTTGGAGTAATGCCCCAAGCATATAATCTGTTTCTGACAATTCATTTGTCACTAGTATTCCAAATCAGAAGCACCAAAATAAAATTGGTCTTGACAATCAAAATTCTCCCAGGGTGATGATGTCCAGAACGTCTCTTTTCCCATAGTACTTCTAGTTATATTTGTGCTTTATCATACAGATAGGGAAAATACCTTAATATCTTTCATAACAATTCATATTCAAGAGCTCCTTGACAACTAATTAACGCAACTTGGAAAGTATTTAATTTTAGTGGTTATATTAGTAAATAAATATTTCCTAGTATTATATAAAATCTGTATCATTCAATATAATGCAACTTTATCCATTCTAATATCCAGATTTGTTTGTATTTTTATTATGAAAGCTTGTATGCTGCTTCAATCATGCGAAAGTAATCATTGCTATAATTATAGCAAAATATAGATTGCAATAATTTAAAAATTATCAACATTATTTGACAACTATAATAACATAAATACAACAAAATCATAGTATCATTATAAAAATCATAATCTTTTATTGTATTTGATATTATAAGGACTGCAGTGCTCACAATATCCTTATAACCAATGGCTTGTGACTTCAGGAAGCTTTAATCTTAGCACCTCAGGAGAGTATTAAGTTCAAAAAAGAATCATATAATAAATTAATTATTCTTTCACGCTGTTGCCTTTATGAAGAAAAATATAAACACTAGAAACAACTGGGTATCATTTATTATTAATAGAACTGTATGTGGACTTAGCTGCACTGATAAAATGAACTAGGGAAACTCTTGCATCTATAAGGTTTTGTTTGGGGTAACATTTGAATTTCTGTTGTTATTTGATTGATTGCAGGTCATAAAGTTGGCACTGACTTTTTTTTAAAAAAATTAAGCCTTTTTTAAAAAGAGAAAGAGGGAAAGAGAAAACAGAATACATAACTAAAGAAGAAAAGGAAAGAAAAAAAGTAGTATAACTGCAGGGAATTTACAAGCATCATAGAATTAGATGGAAATTTTCAATATGTCATTAATTGAATGAACACATTGTTTTGAAGATCTCAGGTTGTTCTTAAAATTTACACAATACAGAAAATATCAATAGCACAGTAACCATAGCATAATTCAAATTAAATTCTATCCAAACTATTGAAGATCTATTTTGATGTAAGTGAATTTATAGACTCAGAATCTGGTGCATGTTCATATGTAGAATCATAGTCTAGAGATGATTTTCAAGTTGAATTAAATTCTGTCAGATTTATTTTTGAGATAGAAAGTTATTTTGGACATGGAGGTGTATTCTTACAACTTAATTAGTCATTCTTTGAAGGTGGGTATTAGAGAGTGCTGACTGGACATTTGTTGTTTTTGTATATTCCATTTCATATATTTTATTTTGAATATTATCTATTTCTTTCTCCAATTTTTATATCATGCACATCCTCTTCCATTACAATCCCTCCCCCCACCAGTGTATATGCAAATTTAGGTTGAATCAATAAAGGGAAAGTATACAGATTTGTCTCACTCATTTGCCAATGCAGAGCAGATTACGATTTTTCCAACACCGTAAATTGTCACTAAAGTAATCATCATTCTCTAGCATTTTCCTCTATTGCTGCTGTCCAGTATAAGTGGCTGCTTGCTTTAGCTGGGCAGCTGGGATTACCTTCATACTTTGGGTTTGCTACTGGGAATATATATCCTTATGTTATCTCCCAGCATTCCTCACTCATCTCTCCCAGGAATTCCTCTTCTTCCTACCTACCCCCCACGACAATCAAATAGCACAGCAAGACTTGAAACCACTTTCAGGATTCAAACCTCATGAATATCTCATGGATTGGCAGTTCCACACTAGTAAAAATAAATATTAGCAGTCTGTAGGATTATGTTACTACAAAAAATATTTTCTTTTTAACATGCAGTCTTGCAATTTGGAAAATAATATAGAAATTGTAAGTCTATGTTCTCCCAAAAATTTTCATTGGTGCTGAACAAAATATTTCTTTTAAACCGGGCTTCAGTTGGATGGGAGAAATCATCTCTCCCCTCCACCCAAAGTCAGCTAATTGATTTTGTTGTGATGGCATGTGTGGACTTCTTCCACCTTTGACACAAGTGACTTAAGAATGTATGTGAATATCCTGATGTTTATTGTACCTCTGTAGCGGTTTGCAAGCTCCACCTGGCCCTCTGAGCTTCCACTCATCCTGTGGTGAGGATACTACTGATATTTTTTTACCACTGTAGCTTTGAAGTCTTAGAAGATGGAGAGCCAACCTCATGGCTGTGGCTGCAACTTGACAAAAAGTTGGATAACAGAAAAACAAGCAGCATTTATTGTCATTTTGCACAATAAGCTCAAAATTATCCAAAGCACACTTAGAATCTGATAGAAAAGCAGAAATAACTTTTAAGAGAGGAATAAACCTATCAGGAAATTGGACAATTTTCAATCTGGATTTTCTGTGCATTTATTGTTATTATTGAACTCACCCTTCAGCAGATATATTGAGTTGTTGCTATATGTACACAGATAACCAGCTAGATTTTCTCCCTAGGGATCAAAGTATCATGAAATGTACTCTTGTGTGTGTTAGCCAGTTATTCCCATGGTGAAAATGCATTATTACTTTCTGCTTCAATGGTATCATATTATTCCTTCTTTCCATTCTTCCAGCTGACTGCTGACAAGTCCTCCAATATATTCACCTCCATTGGCTCAATGACATTGGCCTTGCTACTGATCCTTCTTCTGGCCGTCATTGTTTCCATCATAACTGTCAATAAGCGTGCCACCCAAGGGACTTACAGCCCCAGTCGCCAAGAGAAGGAGGGGTCCCGAATTGAAATGTGGAACATGGTGCAACCTCCTCCCTTGGAAAGATTGATCTAACTGAAATTAATACTGTTCTTCTCATTTGGAAACATACAGCAAAAATGCTTGTTCTGGATGCTAGGAGAGAACCTTATAGACTACAGTATTTCTGCCATCAAACTCAGAAACTCTGCTTATAAGTTAAAGTAGGCTTCAAGGTTACATGGGACTTTCCACCTCTGCCTTTCTGGTAGTATTTCTTTGCACATTCAGTGCCTGTGGAAGAAAGAGAAAAAGTTAAACAAACAAACAAAAAGAAACCATCCCTCTACCCTTACGTGCATACAAAAACATTTATGTGCAAGACTTGTCTCAGTCTTCATTCTGGAAAGTATTCGTAATAGAAGTGCCGGATGCCATATCTCACTGGAAATTATATTTAAAATACAATCACCTTTAGACTGTAATGGCTCCTGGGGTCTGTTAAGTGCCTGCATTTCAGATGTGACTGAAAGCCACTTGTTTGGGATTCTTTCCTTTCTGGCCATCATTGCAGAAGAATATTGTCACACCATGCTCCATGTACACTCCTTATCCTTCAGTTAGTACCATACAGTTCAAGAGTGTTTAGAAGTAGAGGTATTTCTCAGCAGTATATCAACTTAAATTCTTTAAATAGGGATTAAATCTGTATTATGGGAAAAAGCTCTTCTTGCAGCAAAATAAAGGTTTCAAATCATTATCTTCTTTGGAGTGTTTTTGTCATCTTCTTAATAGATTCATAGACCTAGACCAGAGGTGAATAATCCATGGTTTGTAGACCACATGCAGCCACCAGCACTCCTCTGTGGTATCCCTGAGCACTTTCAAAGTGAGCAGAGATAAACATTTTTAATGTTTCAGAAATTTGGGACAGAGTCCTCATCACACTGAAAATATCCCTATCCACTCTAGCTACATCATGATGTTAAAATCTACACCCACTGCAATTTTTGGAGAACACCTTTTTCTTTTTTTTTTAAGTTCACTTTCCAGCCATAAAGCTGTTCCCGACACCAGCCAAAGGTCATGCTGGCTGGGATGACTGGAAAGTGTAGTTCTAATTGGAAGCCTAGATTTGAGCAAACTTCCTAATGAGTGTTAAGATTGCAATCCTGTGCGCACCTGCTGATGGGACTTCCTTCTGAGTCAGCATGCATAGCATTACACATTCTGTTATTTTCTTGGTGGCCATGGTGTTTTTCTGCTCAATGTGTGAAATTGTGAAATTTAAAGTAATATACAAGGGAAGAAAAAAATCTAACTATATACTTCAACCATTTTGTCACTATAATATAATCAACAAATCCCCATGTCACACATTTGATTCCAACATGCCTTGGTCACTTTCCATTTGGACTACTGCAATGTGCTCTCTGCGGAGTGCAATAGTAAAAATTCAGAAGCTACAACTATTCTGGAATGTAGCAGCATGTGCGGTGCTGGGTACTTCTAGAATTGTTTACATTACTCTTCTGTTGTGTGAGCTGCACTGGCCCCCAATTTTCTTCCAGGTGCAATTCAAGATGCTGGTTATCACTTTTAAAGCCCTGTATATCATGGGACCAGATAATTTGTGGGACCAATTTTCCTTGGGAGTATCTGCTTGTCCTATCAAATCAGATGGAGTTGACAGGCTCCATGTCTCTTCCCTGAAATGTTGCCATCTAACAGGGCTGAGGAAGTGTCTTTTCCCTGGCTTGTTTACAATATACTCCCTAAGCATTTACCACCCATTCAGATGTATATCTAGTTGATCCTAAGGGGCCAGATTAGCCTCCACCTTACATCTCTAAGTCTTTATTGTCTAAGTCTTTTTATTGTCTCGTTAGCCTGCCATTTGAGAAAGTTATAAATTCCTGCCATCTCTTACCATTCTTCTTTGAATTGATAAAGCTTCCTGGTTGGGAATGAAAGGTCTTCATACTGATTACATCAAATAATAAAAGTCCAGTTGCCTTTTTTGAGGTTTTTTTTTTGCAAGTTCTTGCAATTTTGCTACCTTGTGGAACATCCTCCTCTTGGAGATCTTGCAGGTTCCCACTCCATTAGCTTTTTGGAAGGCCATCAAGACCTGGCTTTATAGCCAGGCACTGGGTAGAGTGATGGTGTCTGTGGCTGGTTGTTCGGGCATCCCATGGGATGACTGTGGAACCAAGATTTTAGTTTTATGGTTTTATTAAATTCTCCAGAGTTGTGCTTTAATATGGGGGACAATACAAATCTTTTAAATATAAATTTTAAAATGTGCCAGGTAACATTCAGAATTGTAATGAAAATATGATGTGTTTTTTTTTATTCCTCCACAATAATATGAGTGACTGATAAAATCATACAGAAAATGGTACCTTCAAGTTGTTGCTGCTAAAGGTGGTTGTACAAACTATTGAATCATAAGGTGTACTTAGTTTTTCATCCATGGCTTCTCCACTTTGGCTTTCTTTTTGTAAAGGAAATGATGACATGGTGTAATATGTCATGTGTTGTTGTTCATCTGAGGCTGCATTGATCTACTTTAAAGAATTGCTAAGGACCAGTTGATTTTTACTATGTCCTGATATGTAAAACCATCGAACTCAAAAAGGGTGTACTTCCAAGGGTGTACATGCAAGTGAAAGACAGAGATATCCAAGCTATTTATTTTTAGCATACAAGTTGATCAAGCCTTTATTCACCAGGAATCTGTTCTTGTCTGTTTTAAATTGCCTTTGCATTTTAGAATTAGACCAAAACTTTCATGGATTTATTATTATAAGTTATTTAAATCCATGAGTTAACAGTAGGGCTTTGCTTCATTATAATTATTTTCATGCATATTTTATTAGAAAATAGTTTGCACCTTAGTTCTTGACTCGTTTCACAAAAACAAATCCTTTTTCAGCAGTTCATTCATTATTATCAAACAGCAGTAAGACCAACAGGTCCTAAAGCACAACCTTAAATTGTCCTTTTGATTGCAATACATTTACCTGAGCCTTCATCTGATTTTCACACTCTTGGAGAAAGGATTCAGATTGGCCTTTCAATTGTTGCCCTGTAATTTTACACCAAATTTAATTTCCATGGACAAATATTACTATAAAATGCAGATTATAGAATTATGAGAGTCCAATCAAAATGTATTTGTATCCATTTTTGTCCTGTGCCATGTTTTTAACGTTGCTAAAAGGCAAATTCAATGTAACTAGTTCATCAAAAAACACAAAATACAGTTTAGCACACTACTGTATATTCTAAAATAGCCATGTGGTCACTGCATTGGTTGAAGAAGCCCATGTTCTACATCTGTTGTTCTTGAATAAAAAGAATGGACCTGTGAGCCCTAAATGTGTATAAGCTGTTTCCACATCCAGTAGAACTAGGAAAAACATGGTAGTTTTGCTGCAGCTTACTTCAGAAATCTTTCTTGTTCACTTAAGAGCCACTGAATACCAAGAAACAGCGATGCATTTACGTAAGAATTAGACCTAAATTCATTGATTGGCTCAGAAGCAGATGGGATAATTTAAGGGTGGCCACACCAGACCAAATCAACCCTGCCAGGTATCTAAAACTACTTTTATTGAGATTGGCTGCAGCAACAGAATCTTGCAAGTCTGACTGTGCTGTACTCTTTCCCCCTTCTGATAGTTTAACGAATTGGAGAGATATCGCTTAGGTTACTCCCAAATATTATTGTGTTTAAAAATGCTTTAGCCTCTTTCATCTTGGCAATAGTCTTGCGTATCTCCATGAAGGTCATCTTCCTTGCTCTCTCGAAAAAATTAGCACAAATTCTGTGTTGCATGCCTGTATCTTTTTAAGAGGCTCATTGGTGGTCGATTTCATGCAGAATTTGAAAGAAACCAATAACCTCCAGGGATTTAAAGCTTTTAAAGACTCTGCTTCTGGCAATTTTTCTGCTTCCCCCCTCCCCTCATACATACACACTTCCCATGTTCAGCTGATGAAAAACCATAGTCTCTCCTTGGCTTTCATTGCATACCAGGAAATCCATCATAACTGGAGGCATTGCTATGTTTTTATGTACATGGGAGATTTGGGGGTGAGTCTGGGGGGTTTAGTTGTCACATTCAATCCTAATCCAAATTCCAGGGTTTGATAATTATTTTTCCTGCTATGATCATCATGATGATAAAAGTGCAGGGAATCCTGCATGGAAAGTTATTTCTTCAGTCTTCCTAGTGTGTTTCAATACCTGGCAACAGAGAATGTGGCTTGGCTTGGGACGACATACAAGGGAGAGAAGAGACACAAAGTCATAATGTTTAGTACTATATTTCTAAAAGTATGAATGTATAGATCTATCATTTTCTTGCTGTTATGGCTGTTGTTATATTGTTGTTGCTGTTACTGCTGCTACTATTATTTGTGCTATGGTTTGATTGATCGTAGTAAAGTACTATGGGCATATTTCACCAAAGAATATCAAAAGGGAAGACCAAAAGTGAAATTCATCCCAAGTGAAAATGCTTAAATTCTCTGGCTGCATCATGCTGGATTTTACCATCTGTTTTATTTCCAATTCACAAACATATTTGAGTTAATTCCCCTTGATAAAGAAGCAAGGAATCAGAGAAGGGAATTGACTGAGAGCTACTGTAAGTAATCATAAGTTTTTAGGTGCAGCTCAGAAAACAGTTTGCTTCTTAGTGAAAGGAATTGGTATTTGACTCATCCACGCCTGAAGAGTTATGCATAAAATTGCATGAATCAAAGTTCCAGCATTGCTTTGAATCCACTGAATGTGATTCTTCCAGGAAACTTATTTTTTTTTCTTAATAAACTATTCCAGGTATATCCACATTTTAAAAATGTTTCTGAGAATTGCTAGGAAACTGCAATTAAATATGTTAGGGATTGGCCAAGCCTTAGGAGTGTTAACATAAAAACTACAGAGAAAAGGAGTTTTTAACCTCTTTTTAACCTACAGAGTAGGAGTCCTCTAAGTCACCCTAGTTGCCTTCTGTATAATAGATGTAACAGTTTTATAAAATGGGACACAGAAACTTATAAAGAATTGTGAGAAATGTATATAAAATTTGGGACTTCTTAGGTGTCCTCTCAGCAAAAAAGCAAGTGAGCAGAACATATGCAAAATTATCAACTCTGTATGATAATGTGCAGACATAAATGTGCTTGGGAAGAAGTGTTTGAATAAGCCCAGCACCTATTTTTGAGGTACTCATCTGTAAAATAATGGTGCTGCTTTAAGGGGCACATTAATTTTAATGGTCTGTATAAAGCTGTGGCATTATGAATGGAACGGTAGGTGTTGCTCTTAGGCATGTACGAGATCCAAAGCAGTCCTGAATGATTTTCAGGGAATGCCTGATCTAGTGTTGTTGGGAAATGTGGTCAAGGAGAAGGCTTTGCCCCACTCATAATATTGTAATCCAAATTGTCCAGCACAGATAGTGAAAAAATTAAGAAACAATATCTGTTACCTGTAAAATTTGCTAACTGTACAGTGGAAGTTGATGAGGCAGGAACCAATGATTCTCAGTTTAGACAGAACCATTATAGATACACTGAGATGGCCCAAAAATTCAAGGCCAAGAGGAGAGTGGCAAAATTTCCTTTTTTTTTCAAAAACTCTGCCATAGACAGATTATAAGTAGAGATGGTCTACTTCTGTTCTGCAAGAAACATTTACTGTTCTCTAAACATGACTCTGTGAGCTTCTGCTGCAAGCAATTCCCCACTTATGAGTTTAGGTGTCTAGAGAATCAAATATATTGCAATCTTGGTGGGAAGCTTGATGCGAATTGGGTGACATTCAAAGTGGAGTAGTTACATTCATGAAGAATGAGGCTATGAATCATTAGCAATGTACATATTAGAAACTGGTATTCTGACATCTGCTAGGAAACAGGAGTCCTATGACCATCTACTATGCTTTTGTATTCTGACCATTGCGTTGCATCTGACTCATTAATATGGGAACCGCAGTTGATTAGATGGACTTTTAGTCTGCTCTACTTTAGTTGTTACCTGGTTCTGTTAGTATTGATATTCCCCATACTAAGGGTAAGGAAAGGCTGGGATTACCCAAGCAAATTGTTGGAAATTATGGATGGATATCAGCATTGCTGTCTAAATCCATGTAGCTAGGGGACCTTCTCAAATTATAGAAGCTGCAGCAAACACATCCATGGCAGGGACATGCTAGAGTCCAACCAGTGTTGATGCTGATTTCTGCAGCATCTTAATTTTAAAAAAATCTCATCTCATGTGGTCAGCTTGCCCCGTATAGTTACTAATAGTCACTGTATATCTACTGTTTAAAAATATATTATTTCTTACAGTCAAGCAAAATTTGTCATATATTTAAGAAAATGTATATGGCCACCCGACTCACTCTTGGTGACTTTGGTTGGCTTACAAAAATAAAAACCCAATACAACCTCCCCAATTGTGCTTTACAACTATACAGTTGTGCAAAGGCTCCTCATAACAATATTACATCATTCCACTGTGGGTCTTTGCTGCAGGTTGGTAAAGATGGGGAATTTCAAATAAGAGATTTGCTACTTTGTACCTCAGTCTCTTGATCATCATGCTATCAGAATCTGTTTTCTAAACAGCAATTAATTTGTTGCAATGCTAGCTTATCAATAAGCAGGATTTAATTTGTTGGAAAGGAGGAAAAAGTTTTTAAAGTGAGATAAGCCTTTTATTATATACTTGATCTCTTGATTCCTTTGTGAATACTTCTATGCATCCAAATTTTGATCATGACAGATTATTAAAGAAGATATATTTAGCTGTACATTCCAGTAAAAATACAGAAAACATACAGGTGGAAAAGAGTGCACAATGTTGACAACTTTACTCAATTCTGGAAAGTTGAACTTGAAAGGTGTTTTTATCCTCATAGCATTTATACATTTCCATCTTTTTTATCTGCACACATGAATACACAGTTTAAAAGCTGGAGATGTGATGTGGATGCTTGCCACTGTAACTGTCAATGGACGTGATTTCTCTCTCAAAAAAAACTGCCTGGATCTGGCAGCTTGAATGTAGCTTCTTATGGGTGGCAGCTAGCCATTCCTATTATCTGTTTCCAGTGAATAGTTGTTTGAATGCTATGCTAGCCAGATTGCAAGCCATACCTACTTCACGTAAGATTCGTGAAGATGTTTTGTCTTCTGGATGGGTTGCCACCTTGCTTAAAGTCGGTTACATCCACAGAAATGCCATTTTTCCACTGACAAGACTGAAAATGATGGAGCTAACTTTCAACTCTTCATAACTGCATATTCTATAACATGCATTTAACATGTATCTTTAAGGATTCAGGAACATACAGGGCTTGGATGTCCAGGAGTTGTACATCTGAAACAGGGAAAGAGAATAGTGAAAGGTTTTCGTTTCAGACAAGTGATTTGATAGGAAACCTTTTTCTTTATATTCCGCAGCTGTCAAACTTGTGTGACAAGAAAGCTGCTAAGTAGGCAACTGGGTATTTAAAACCATTTCTATTCTGCATAGGACTTCCATAGTTAAGACAGCAATGGCACTCTTGAGAAATGTTCTTCTCTTCCATTTATCGTTAATCAAATGCGCACAACTGTAAACTTTCCATTTCGACTTCTGTACATTGAGAAACACGTTAAATATCACAGAACAATGTTGCTGCTTTCAAGCATATTGCTCAGAACTTAAATTTAGGCTCAAAGTCATATATGAAGAAAACAACTTTGTTTCACCATTTTTGAAATTTGCCTATTTTTATTTGTTTTACATTACATAGCGGGGCACTTTATGGCAATGTGAAGTCCACCAAATACTTTGTATTAACAATACTCAAAAGATCAACTTAAAGTGCATACAGAGGTGCTACTAAAAAAAATTCAAGTTCCAGTCTTTACCCTCCAGAGCATTTAACTAATTACTTTTTCAGAGTCAGGGCCTATTCGTAACACCAATTTATTACGTAGCTATGATTTTTATCTAGTAGTTTTATCTTCATATATCCATTTGAAAGCTGCTTTACAAAAAATCAAATTGTTGACCTATTACAGTTTTGGTTTTTATACTTTTGGAAAATGGATTTGAGGCAGCCCTTCCTGGATTGTGATTTAACTTCTTGCATGCATAACATGTCTGATACATTCAAACAATGTGTCTTTCCCCATCTTCTTCTAAGAGCCATGAGGACTGGTTCTTATGCATCCAGGAGAGGCAATCACATAAGCAACAGGCAATTTTGGAAATTTTTGGAGAACAAGTAGAGGGAAGAATCAAAAGATGACTGTCCTGGAAGAGGTTCCCATTCATAACCACAGCAAATGACAAACACTCATTTACAGGAATGTCAATCACCCTCGCAGTATTCTCCATACTATATCATCCGCATTAGTGACTTTGTGGAACCAAAGACATTAATTCAAATAAATTGCCAGAGGCTGATGTGTTGCTTTATATCTGCATCAAAGGGGGCTTTTTGGAAGATACTGGACATGTTGAATTTCTCCCTTTTGTCAAAACTTGTTTAGCAGTAAAACAATCTCTGCCCTTCTGTTCTTGTTGGCTACTCTATTCTTCATTTTGTTTTGGCAACATTTTTATTTCAATATATGTAACTGATGCAACTTGGCTTAATCACACTGGTTTCATTAATAATGCAATTCTAGTCCTTTTTCAAATACAGTGGTGCCTCACAAGAATAGTAACTCACAGGGCGAGAAACTCGCAGGACGAGCAAAAATTTTAATCAAAAAATATTCCACTAGACGAGCCGCAACTCACGAGACGAGGAAACTTCGTGCCAAACCTTGCGCGTCATCAGTAAGCGCGCTCTGTATT
>JANHZU010004778.1:31404-45778 GCA_032468055.1 Acrochordus granulatus
GGGGGCCTGGCGTAATGCAGTCCATGGGGTCGCGAAGAGTCGGACACGACTGCGCGACTGAACAACAACAAAATATACAGTACCTCTGTGAATAGACCACCCAGATTAGATGTCAGGGAACAGTATTCTGGAGCATTCTCCATAGTGAGGTGCACCTAGAACTGAACTTTACTGTCTTTTCAGCATTATGCAAAGCTGTTTTTATCTTCTCAGGCAGTTTAATCAATTAATGTTTAATGCTTAGTCTATTACTGTTTAAACCATTAAACATATTTGCTGCTTAGAAATGTTTTAACTATGCTGGTAGCTGCTATGATCGTTTTATAGTTATGTATTTTAATTATTGTGTTTTAATGTTTTATGTAATGTTTCATAATTTCACTTGGCAATATTAACATGTTACCACCTACTCTGCAAAACCTTGGAGTTGAAAGAAAGTACATAAATATTTAAAATAAATAAGTCATAAATTATAAATGAAGCCCTGGTCGGATGCTGAAATTAGCAGCCAAGGCCCTACCTTTTCCCCTGCTAAAAGATTTAAGTAATGACTGCAAACAAGGATTCTTTGGGTAGCAGTTAGCCAATTCATACTCTACTGTTAAAAACTTGTTTATCTCATCAGGAATATAGCTGCGATTTCAAATGTGATTTAGTGATGCTTCTGATATATTTATAAATATGCATTTCTAGATAAGTATTTCTTTGATGCAGTTTAGTTTCTTCTTGTATCACTCTGTGACTTTGTAAAGGAACCTTAACATGTCTTTTTACCAAATAAAATATCTGCTTTGTTACTATCCCCTTCGTAAAACTAGTGTGTTTTTCCTCCCCACTGTCCACTATCCGTTTGTGAAGGACCAAAGCTCCTCAGGTTTGCTCCCAGCAAAATGAGCAAGCAGCTCAGTTCCTAACATTCCCAGCTGAGAAGATGTGAAGATCTCAACGGAACTTTTGGAGAGCTGATGTCAATCAAGGAAGACAGATTCTTAAAAAAAAATAACACCCAGAACTCTTAATTCTATTAGAGAGTGAAGCTAACAACAGTACTACAGTAGGTAGACAGAGGATCACAACTGGCATAAGGGAGCTTTGTAATTCTATCCCCCAAGTTCTTTTTCTTACTGAAGATTATTTCTTGGATTCTGAATTCTCAAAGTATTCCATGTATCATAGCTTGGCCCCAAATTTACCTTTTTAAAATACAGAACTTAACATAAGGACTGTACAGGCAGTCCCTGATTTACGTCTAGCTACTTAGTAATAGTCTAAGTTATACATAATGGGTACTCCAAGGGTACTTATGACCCGGTTCTGGTGTTTCGGCAGTCAGGTGGTTATATGACCATATATCAAGGGCTCGGCAACCACCTGTATTTATAGCCATTTGCTGCATCTGTAGTCATGTGATTGTGTTTTACTATATTTTTTGCTGAAAAGTGGCATTTATTTCTGGGTTTTGACAAAAATGGTCCATGTCGAACAATGGGTTCCTTTTACCACTGCCCCGTTCACTTAACAACTGCCACGAAAAAGGGAGTAAAAATGGGTCCTGTCACAACATACAATCGCAATGTGCAGGCTCTGTTACAGTTGTAAGTCAACTTACAACGGAGGTTGAACCTCTGGCAGAGCTCTCAGCTTCTTCGGAGCCCACAAACCCCCAACCACAGCAAGGTGGTGCCTCACTGGGGGCGTAAGTCAAGGATAACCTGTATTAAAATGAAAGAATGGAAATCCCTACTTCATTCCACCATATTTATTAAATGGTAAAACCACTCTACTTGCATTCCAGAATTGATTTAGAGGCTGCAAACCTGTAATCCTGACATTCTGGTCTGTCAGGCATAACAGGAGGTCATGAATCACACTTATGAGTGTGGCAGGCTTCTTACCTTGAATGAAGCATGTTGTTCCATGTGCCTCAGAAGTTGTGGCTTTTGGGCAGCAGTATAATCACACACTGTGCATTTGAACTGTTTTCCTGAAACAGAAAGTAACTGACACAAATTAATAAGCTCAGAGGAACGTATTAAAAAGAAGAACAAGAGTGGAGAAAGAATATAATAGAGGGGAGGGAAGGGAAGGGAAGGGAAGACAAGAGAAGACAAGAGAAGTTGAGGAACGATTTCTCCCAAGCCTAAAGAATGAGTCTAACTTCAGTAATAGACAATATTAATCGCTTTTTGAATAAGTGTTAATAACTTGTAACTACTCTTGCCTTCTTTAAATATTTTAGAACATCTTTTAACTTTTTAATTATTATAATTTTATGCCTTGATATTTTATTGACCACCAGGGTCATGTATGTATGTATAAATCTATATTAATGACTAGCATTAAAAATACAAAAGATAAAGATACGAACCCTAGGCAATGAGAAACATGGCTATCTCAAAGTAGAGGCCATCTCAGTAAGTCTCTTGCACCATGAGACCCCCAGGCCTGATAATGTAACCAGGTCTTGAAGGCCTTCTGGAACGTCAAAAGGGATGTAGCTAATCTAATTTTGAGGGGGGAAATGCTCCATAAGGTGGGCGTCATGGCAGAGAAGACATGTCTCCTGGGACCTATTGAATGTAGGTCCATCGCTGTTGGAACCCACAACATGCCCTCTCTGCCAGATTTGATGGGGTGGGTTGATATAAGTGGAGAGAGGGGTCCCTCAGATAGCCGGTCCCATGCCATGGAGGGCTTTAAAGGTAAAACCAGCATCTTGAATCGGGCATGGAAGCAAACTGGCATGTCCAAAACAAGAGGAAAGTCAAGGAAACAGTTGATCTGCTAGTTGAAGAAGTGGCCAGATGGTGGTAGATGACAAGGAGAATTTTATGCTATTTTGCATACATCTTTTCACACAAAATAATTGGTCTGATTTATCAGAACCTGCACTGTGGGGAGCCAAAGAGAAAGGTAACTCAAACTACAAGTCCACGAGTGTTGAGACTGATTCTCTACCACATGGATGTTTTTAATATTCTTCCCTCCAGCATGGATTTATTTGTTAAAATTTTATGCCCCAAAGTCCTAAACTGCAGAGCAGTTTCCAATACTGGCATGCATAAAGTACATTGGTTCCCCTTCCCTTCACATTTTCAGCATTTTTTTTTGCCAAATAAATGTTAGTAGTGCAATATTTACAGAGCATATTTAAACCCACACAGAAAT
This sequence comes from Acrochordus granulatus, assembly GCA_032468055.1. Classification (NCBI taxonomy): domain Eukaryota; kingdom Metazoa; phylum Chordata; class Lepidosauria; order Squamata; family Acrochordidae; genus Acrochordus; species Acrochordus granulatus. The sequence goes on from JANHZU010004778.1 coordinate 34,573, forward strand.
CTGTTCTACTCCCACTCTTCCTATATAACCAGGACAGAGAGATGCTGTTGGAAATCCTTTCAGAAAGAGCTATCAAGAACTTGAAAAGATACCCCCATGTGCAAGAGGAAAAGGCCAATTTCCGCTAATGTGAAGAAAACTAGTTCCTTCCTCTAAATTTGAAGTTGTTGCAGAAAGCTGGGATCAGTTTATGCAGAAGATGACAATTTCCTTACCAAAAAACCTGACACCAAAAAACCCTGATACTTAAATGTTGTCTACACTTCTGAAGAAGTCAAATTCTGATGAACATTATTGTTGCCGTGAGCTGTTAATGAACCCAGGCAGTGAGGTTTTATATTGGGGTGTTCTTCCGGATAAGAATATGGAAGTGAGCAATGGTAGACACCAATAGTCCTTGACTTATGACCATAATTGAACCTGGAATTACAGCTGTAAGTTGTGCTGGTCATTAAGAGAATCATCATGTGACCATATCTGATTTTATGACTTTTGCAGCTAAGTTAAGTGAACTCCACGGTTGTTGTTTTCTAATTCTGTACAACCGTGGAAAAACCCAGTTATGTGACCATGGGAAATGCAGCTGCATTGCTGAATGCCCAAAATATGGTCATGTGATGTGGGGGGACAGTGCCACTGGAACCTTGGAACCAGGCCATAATTCCCTTCTTCCAGGTAGATCGTAACTTCGAATGATCACTAAGTGGCTGGTTGTAAATCGAGGACTACTTGTATTTCATTAGAGAAGGGGGGGCAAACCGCCCATACACAAAAAAATGAAAACTAATACGTAGTGTTGAAGTTGAAAAAAAGTAAAAGTGCCTATCCACTCTGATAAGGCTTAGCTGATCTCACAACTGCTTTTTTCTGTCTCTATAAGCTGAATTAAAAACTTTTTGGACCCTGCTTGTTTCAGTCAAGTTTTAGAAATGGTACATGTACATTGTCACATAAGCTTCTGAAAAACTACCAGCATTGTACAGAGTCCTGACAGTGAGAACAATTAATCAATGGAACAACTTGCCTCCTGGAGTTGTGGGTACTCCATTGCTGGAAGTTTAAGGAAAGATTGGACAACATGTTGGGGATGGTATAAGATCTGCCTTGGGCAGGGAGCTGGACTACATGACCTCCAATGTCCCTTCCAGCCCTATGATTCTAAGCTAGAGGAAGGAAAGCAGAATGCATGAGAGCATGTCCCAGCGAGAACATTGCCATTTGAAGCATTGGCCCTTCCTTATGTCTGTCTATCTGCTAAAAAATATTAAACAAGACCTGAACACTCTTTCCACCCACATCCTTGAATTACACCTTCATTTGCTATCTGGAACCATGTTTCCAAACTTTATCCAGAGCTACTCACCATCAGCTGTGTGAAGGAGTTTATGGCTCTTCAAGGTGCCTTTTGATTTGAATTTCTTCCCACATCTGTCACATAGGTGTGTCTTCTCAGTACTATGGCGATTCATGTGAGCTTTGAGGTTGCTTTTGCTGCGAGTAGCATATTCACATAGAGAACATTTGAATGGCTTGATACCTACAGAAAGGGAAAGAGTTTTCAGCTGTTGGTCCATCCCTCTCAATCAGCTTGGGAGAATGTTTCAGATGACTTTTCCCCCAAGCTGGTTGAGAATTTTGGGATTGCATTTACAAGATATTCGGGGGACATCAAACTGGAGAGGGCTATTTTAGGACTTTATCTCCCTACAAAAAGCAAACAAGCAAAATTGTGGGAGAAGGAAGGGGTGAGCCCAGGGGAGAAGTGAAGCAGGGGATCAGTCCTGAATCGCTATGTAGCCTTAAACATCGTAAACCCACTCCTTCCTGAGGGCCATTGGACCTTATCTCAGAGCTGCAGGTGTTCAACTGTCAGTTGGACTGATTCTTGTAAATATGCAAGACCAATAAATCTGTTAGCCTGAATATCACTGTCTGGGCCTGGTCATTTGTGCATGACAAAAATTGTACAGTGAAACTCCACATTAATGAATGCACATGTGTGTACATGCAAAGGCTAAAGCCATTTATAAGGTAGTGTCGTCACCACTACAACAGCAGATGAAATGGGGAGGAAAAATTCTATTTGGGATTGTGCCGGAAGACAAAGGATTGATACCCCCTCATTTTACCATCTTGATTTGGCTCAATCCTCTCCCATTCATGCCAATTTTTAATCATTCTGGAGTGGGTTTACACAACATCTTGGAGTAGGCTAAGTGATTTGGTGCATCCTAACATCTCAATGCAGAAAGTGACAACCCCAGCTTATTTTTCTGGACATAACTTATGTAAACACTGGAACTGGGAAGTTTTATTTTTATTCTGTTTGCTGCCCAAAGTCACTTGTTTAGAATGGACAGCCATATAAATTGGATGAGTAAATAAATAAACTGTACTTTGTTTATCTGGCTTTAGGATTTAAACGCTGTGTCAATCCAAGTCATTCTTTTCTGGTTTACTGTTCTCTCTTACTCATCTAACTCTTTTTCTCTAAGTTTTAATTATAGATTTTAAGTTCCACGAGCAAGAATATGTCATCCTGAGGTTTGTAGAGTGCCATGCAGTTTTAGGAAGGGAGGAAGAGAAATAATAGCGCAGCTCACTGAATATTTTTTGCCTTTTTTGGTGTCCAGTAGCTTTGAAAATGTGTGAATATTAAAAATCTTTCCAAAATGGTATTACATTAACATTTTGCTTGTAGGTATATTTCAAGAAAAAATTACTTGCTGGATTTATCCTGATTCATACTTAGCAGAAAAAGAGATTCAGCATATTGATTCCTGAATAACTATGGACTTCAGCTGCTGAGGCAGAAAAATCACAAAATATATAGCTTTGAATGAGAGGAGGCACAAACAACTGATTTATACGAGCATTAGTTCCAAATAAGTTATAGGAAGGAGTACTGAAAACTGGTATTACATACTAGAGTAATACAATGGAGCTAGGGAAAAGGTTATAGTATAACTACTATAAATGAGGTATGCATTAAAGGTAAAGGTTTCCCCTGCCAGGCGTGGCCAATTCTAGGGGGCGGTGCTCATCGCCAATTAACAGCCGAAGGAGCCAGTGTTTGTCTGAAGATGCTTCTGGGGTCATGTGGCTGGCATGATTATATGCTGAGGTGCACAGAATGCTGTTACCTTCCCACCAAAGGTGGAACCTATTTATCTATTTTCATTTTAACATGCTTTCAGACTGCTAGGTTGGCAGGAGCTGGGGGAGACCACAGGAGCTCTCCCTGTTGCACAGCAGCGCTTGGGTCTCGAACTCAGGCTGCCGACCTTCCAGCTGACAAACCCAGCCTCTTAACTTTATGCAACATCAAAAATGGGAATTAAAAATCAGCCTTATGCTACTGGGTTCCCTGATAGATTTTTTTCATCAGATAAGTCAGCCTTCCAAATGATGCAGAGGTGCTGTTATAGTTAAATATTCTAATTCATTCTCTACAAATGTGGTGTTTGTATTTACAAAGACATGAATGGAAAAGTAAAACATACAGTTGGTGATTTAGTTAGCCAGTGAATCTTGATGTGGGGTAAATGCCAGAGTATGCATTCACTTCTCCCTGTTGCAATTGGATTTATGGCACTGGGAAGCTTCTGTCTGCCTTAGCTAAGGAGTTCTGCTTCCTACAGACCAGTACCCATGGATGCGTTCATAGTAACTTACTATAGCTAAATACTACAGAACAAATGATGACCTGCAGGCTTAAAGGAAGAACACTGGGTTTTGTGAATAAGCAGAAAGCTGCATTACACAGGCCTTTCTTTGCCTTGATCCAGCATGAATTATATGTCCTTGTATCTAAGAAGGAATTAGAAATCTAATTAGATATTTTGCTGGCACCAGCTGTCTACGTCAGTTGGAACAATTTTATCTGCTATTTACTGTATTAAAAATCAGGTGAATATAATAAGTATAACCAGCTTTGAGACTATAATTCTTAACTTTTAAAATAACTTTTTGTAATTATGCATCGTTTTATGGACTAGCTTTACTGTGCCTTGAGATTACTTGTAATGAAAAGCAAGCTAAAACTGTTCTGAAATAAAATTATATCATGGACTTCCAGGGAAGAAATGGTGAATTGACTCCATTCCACTGTGATGGAATGAAGAGCTGGTGAGTAGACTGGCTCTTTGCAATTTCTCTCTAGAAAAGGAGAGGACATGAGATCGCCCACAAGTGCTCCATGCAGTTGCTCCTCGTGAGGAGACCACAAGATAGTAGTCTCTGGTGAGTTTACAACTCTGGGAGACGAGGCAATAGCCATCTTGCTGAAATCACTGTTGGCATCTTTAAGGACACCAGATTCACATATTTCCCTTTCTAATCACTTTTAGAAATTACTTATTAATTGGTTTTCAGCTATTAAGAACCTCTGGACCTACATGTTTTAGCACTCGGTGGGTTTCTTTCAATCCTTAGCAAAAGAAGTTTTAAATATAAGTCTAAAGATTTTTTTTCTAGAATAAACAGCAAAGGGATGATTAAAACTCTAATTTTATGAAGTTACAAACCGACTAAGGGTTCAGATACATTTGAAATAGGATTTTGGAATTAATTATAAGAATTCTCCCATGGGAATTATTTTTTAAATTATTTTTGATTTGAATTCATTAAAAAATTGATAGGGAAGAAATTTGAAAGTTGGACACTAGAGAAAACTGGAAGGATCTAAAGATTACAATTAAAAGAGAACTTAGATGTGACTTACTATTAGAGAATGGAGCAAAATATTTTAACATTGGACATATTAAGGGGTATTTTTAAACAATGGATCAAGAAGTTAAATGTCTGTCTCTATAAACTCTGTTGAAAAGATGTTATGGAAGAGATACCACATTTTACCAGATAAGTCTGAGACTGATCTGAAAGTGGATTTAAAAATGACAAGCTACAAGAATGATATAGAAAAAGGTGCTACATTACACATACAAAATAACCTGGATAATGATTTCATAATTAAAAAGGATATACAAAAAATAAATCAAGAGAGGGATTTGGATAATCTTTCTCTATTGGATTTACAAAAGCTTGTTAAAGCTTCAAAGAATTTTGTGAGAAAGGACAAAAAATAAAATGAAAAAAAATCAAGTTCCACAACATTATTTAAATTGAAAAAAGATTTACGACATTATTTGAAGGGAGTGAAGTTCAGGACTGTTAAAAGTAAAAGGAAAGAACATAAAGTTGGTTTATTTGATCAAGGTAAAATAGATATTTTGTTATCTCTATCAATCTTTAATGGACTTTTGCTGATCAGAACTAAAATGACAAGGTTTTTAATGATTTGTTCAGAGATGGGAAGAAGAGATCCTTTATTGTATTTTAAGAGAAGGTGATAAGTTACTAAAATTGTTTGTAGTTGTGATGAAAGGGAAAGCAATTTCTTTTTGTATATTTTCTTTTCTTTTACAATAGTATTGTTTTTCCTTTTTTAGTTTGTATTAGTTCTTTTATCATTGTAGTTGTAATTTTTAATCCAATTAACTATTAAAATAAAAAAATAGCACTTGGGCAAAAGGACTGTGGCAGTAGCCAACTACGATAGATAGTTGGATACAGATGGTTCGTTTTGCATTTGTAATGGAAAAATAATCCTTTTCTCTAGCTTCCAACTTCCCCAGAGTAAAAGAGTGGCTGCTTAATTCCTTCCCCAAACTGACAGTCTCCTGTCCGCTCCAATGACTTTTTCTAATTGTGCAGTTAAGTGCCCTTTTCTATAGTTTTGTCGATATGATTTTATCATTTATGTGTTGGTGCTGAAGAAGACCTTTTAATAAAATTAAATACTGTATGAACAATTGATTATATGCATTTGTTTCAGAATTTGCCATTTTTGCCTCCTGAGTTTTTTCCCCCCTTCTTCCCTTTTTTTCCCTTTCTTGCCAGCAAATTACTGCAATTATGGAAAGACAGGTTTTTGCTACACCCCATTTACCTTCATGAGCCCAAATGTGACGCTGGAGATCCGATCCATTCTTCATGAAATAAAAATTGCAATAAGGACATTTCACAGCTCGTTTTCCTATAAGTCCTTTGAGCTGAACTCTTCTGCCAACAATCTTGGAAATTGTGTGCATAGAAACCTCTGAGGTTGAAGGGGTGGAGTTGGGGAAGGAAGGAAGAAGCAGAAAAAAAAGGGAAAAAAATTAAGCTATAGCCTTCAGGGAAGACATTCCAAAACCCAATAAAATATAGATGGTTTTGACTGCTGTTGTTGAATCTTTTAAGGGGACCTTTTTTCTGTGTTTCCTTTCCCCCAGGTCCGATTTGTAGTTGAAAGAAAGAGACTGATTAATTTATGGTTTTTCCATCTTTGGTCAATCCATTTGGCTATTATACTGTTTCACTAGGACTTACCCTTTTAGTGACTAATTACAGACTGGTTGGGCTGTTGGTGAGAAAGTGATTTTTGTCTCTGCGTATTTTCTCACAGGAAGCCTTCTCAAATGGTGAATACCTAGGCAGTGCAGCTTCACTAACCAAATATTTATGAGCTTTAATACTCCCTAAGAGCCGCTAACATTTGTTCAAGGCTTTACCCAGGACTTCCAGAGAGGTTGGGAATTCCAAAAAAAAAAACACAGCTTGTTAACAACTGGAAAATACTCAACAACCCAGATGTGATGGTATAATTACCAGAAGTAATAGAAAAATGCACCGTTTGGACTCATCCTGGTATAATGACCAAACATAAGTGTGTACCTTTTCAAGGATGCTTATATATGTTCGTTTATTTCTCAAATGCATATGCCGCCGATCTTGTAGGCGACATACCATGTACGTAGTCCTCGAGTTACAATCAAAATGGAGTCAGCCCATTATGGTCATAAATCGCCCACATGACAGACCCAATTTTACAGCTATTTCTATGGCAGTCATTAAGTGAACACTACAAATATTAAGGGAACACCACAGTGGTTAAGCAAACCAATGATGTGCCAAGGGCCAGTGTTGCCAAAAACTGGAAGTAAATACCAGATTTTGGTAAAACCATTGTAATACACAGTCACATGACTGTGGGATGCTGCAAACTGCTGTAAATGCAGGGGCAAAATGAAGTTACATGACCTTGGGGGAGGTAGATGTTGGAGCTTTGAATCCAGGTCGTAAATAGCTTTTGGAGGGTCTGTGCTAACTTCAAATGGTCGCTAAGCAACAAGTTCTAAGTTGAGGAGTACCTTTACTGAGCATCTTCAATCTCAGGGATACCATACAAGGCATGCAAATTCCTACCAGGACTTGAACTGAAGAACTGCAGGGACTGAAAAATGTTTGTATATGCCCAGGATTCAGGGATTAACAGGCATAAAAAGGAAGGCGGCTTGGCAATGTCAGCTCCTGCTGTTGGGAAGGGGTACAGAGACTCCAAATTAGCGAGCTTTTTCTTAATGGTGGTTAGCAGTGCTAACCCTGAAGCATTCACATGAGAGGCGAGAGGCAGGGAAGTACAGGCTGAGTTCCAAGGAAAGAAACACCAACAGTCAACAACGGAGAATGACCTCCAAGATGCTCATGCTGGGTTGTATAGCTATGAATTGTTGAGGGTGATGGGCCGATCCTGGAAGCAGAGTTTTATAGCTGAGGAGAAACATGGATAAACTGTGGAGACTGGTAAGAAAGGAGCACTGCTGCCGTGCAATGGTGAATTAGCTGCAGGTTACGGAAGAAGAGGATCAAGTTCTTTGAAAGTGTGGCATTGGGCCCTTAAACTTTAGAAGTCTTCCTTCAGGTCCTCCTTCTAATATGCGACAGCCTCTTCTGCAGATATACTACAGGTAGCCCTCGACTTACAACCACAATGGGTACCATTGATAAGCGGGATGGTTGTTAATTGAGTTCAGCTCGACTTTACAACCTTCTTTGCCATGTTGTTAAGCAAATGACTACATCTATTCAATGAATCAGGTGGTTGTTAAGTGAATATGACTTTGCTTGTCAAAAGCCAGCCGGGAAGGTCGCAAATGGCAATCACATGACCCTGGGATGCTACAACTGTTATAAATACACGCTGGTGCCAAGCACCCAAATTTTGATCACATGACCGTGGGGATGCTGTGATGGTCATAAATGCAAGGACTGGTCACATGTCACTTTTTCCAGTGTCATTGTAACTTTGGTCACTAAATGAAAGTTGTAATTTGAGGACTACCTGTTTGTTTTTCCATGCCATGCAGACCAGGCTGTAGCTATGTGGAATAAAAATAATTCAGGATGACTTGCCTTCATGTTCCTAAGCTCTATGTCCCTATCTCAACCAGACCAATGAGTAGTGGATCCTAGTGACTTTTACCTTATGACCGATTCAACACTGAATGATTTAAAGACTCCCCGTTCTCCCTTTGCAGACTATTCCTTGGATCACTGCTACTTGAGAAAGAGAGGATATTCCTGTTCACAAGAAAGTTCTGACACAGCTTGAGACGTGAGCAAGGAGAAGATCTATGTTCACACACCCACTACAGACAGAAGTGGATGGGTCCTGATTTCCTTCTCTCTCTGCTGATACCTCCACAATCTGTCCAATTGTTTGCTGGAAATCGGAGTAATTTGAGCAATCTGACAAGTAGGAGGTAGGGGAAGGCTAGAGAAGTGCTTACAAGCCATTGTTATCTGCTCAGTATGTTCTCCAACTTCAATCCTAGAAGAAAGATTCACTTCCTTGATTTCTGCATGGCAAACTGCTACTCGTAGCATAGGTTAATCACCCCAATGATTTTTTAAAAAAAATCTTTCCGATGATAATGACAATAATAACAGCAATGACAATGAAACCCTAACAATAATAAGACACACTATATCTGCAGTAGGTTATGGAGCTGGGGCCTTGTCTCTGCTATTACACAACATTCAAAACTATCAGTGTGGCTTATCTTACCCGGATGGTTTGTCTTTATATGAGCTTTTATAAGTCGGTCTTCAGAAAATGATTTCTCACACACAGGGCAGGAATAATTCTTTTTGTCCTTTAAAGGAAAGAAAAGAGAGAGAAAGATGGTATCAGTTCACTGAACTGATTGCTGAACTCATTACACAGTGAATAATACTTGGCTCCCAACAAGCTGATAACTGGGCAGGCTGAAATATGGATTTTAGTTGAAATATGAAAAGATAAAACAGTAATCATTATCATGATGAGCCACATGAAAAGAAATTAAAGAAAAAGACTTGTAAGCACATGGGTGATTTCAAAATAATCCAAAGTTTTGATTTAGAGCAGCAGAGGAAGGAGGATTGTGAAACATGGATGGATCCAGCACAATTCAGTTTGTAGGCTTTGTAGACAGGACTATAAGGGACAATCCATGGGGCAACCAGCTTGAAACTGTGATTGATTGATGGACCACAGATCACAGACTTTGTTCTTTGTACATCTGTAATTGTCTGGTTTTGTGCAGCAACCATGTAGGACAGAAACAGATTTCAAGGAACAGTCAGGACTGCAGAAAGAATAACTGCAGCTAGCCTGCCTTCTGTGGAGGGCCTGTATATTGTGCGGGTCAAAAAAAGGGCAGAGAAGATATCTGCAGACCCCTCTCACCCTGGTCATAATTTGTTTGAACCTCTTCCCTCTAGCTGGTGCTATAGACTATTGCACACAAAAACAGCCAGTTTTCCCCCCTCGCCATCACTCAGCTGAATACCTGACTCATGCTATATGACAAGACATAAAAGTGCAAAGAATTCAAAATTCACCCAGAAATATGTCTAAGGTCTATCCATACTATCAATAGACTGCGGTTCTAATTCCACACTTTGCAATATTCCCTTTCTACCAGATGCATACTTTGGATGCACACTTTACTGTTGAATATCTGTCTTCATGTATTTGTTATGTTATTATTTTATTTACTGTTGTATTGAAAGTATACACTACTGAGAGCTACTGTACCAAATTCCTTGCATGTCTAACCATGCTTGGTCAATAAAGTATCTGAATCTGACCAATGGATAAATGGATTGGGTGGTTGTCAACTGCTCTGCTCTTTAAGACCACAAGCAACAACCTGTGACAAGCTGATCAGAGTAAGGTCGTGGAATGCCTTACCGTTTATTCTTGGAGGCAATTCAAGGTGCTGGTTGTCAACTCTAAACCCTTCAAGACATGAGGCCTAAGTATCTTTGAGACTGCTTGCTCTTGGTAAAATCTGCCTGCTTGATATGCAGACTGGATATGCTACCAGCCTTGAGAGAAGGAAAGCAGAAACCTTAACCTCCCTGCCCAGCTTTGAATCTTCTGTTTCTCCCTGCACAATCACCACAGAAGGCAACGGCATACAGTGGTACAACAGTTGCACAGGTTCGTGAATCAAGACTTGAACAATATTGTCCCTTCTATACATTTCTCAATCCCAATACAACTAATTAAGAGATGCACATGGTTGTTCAATACCTCATTACATTTCCAGTTAATGTAAGACAAGTTATCTAAATTACTAATCAGGCCTTTGCCAAGAGTTGTCTTGGAGTTCCTTGACTCCAGATAGATGAGGAAAAGATACATAGTGAAATAGCAAAAAGCAGCAAATAAAATCACTAGCTATAGAAGACAGAAACAACTTCCCACTTGTCAGGAGATTCAACAAATTGGCCCTGGAAAGTAGCTATCTCTTTCAAGACCCCTTTCTTTGGGACAACTTGTCTTCTGAGATGAGGATGCACCTTGCTTGGAAATATTTAGGAAAGCTTTACAATGCTACTTTTCTGTAGAGCCCTTCAGGACAGAAGAAGGGAGGAGGTGAATAATGCTTTTTTTGATAACTGAAAAGAGGGAGTGACTGTTATAAGAGATCGGCTATTATGGATCTAATGGAGTATTATATTCATTGTTATTAGTATTGCATATGTTGCATGCATAGAATCCAAAGACTGTAGCTGCCCATGTTTGAGGGAGTGAGGAAGTATCTTATATTTCTGAATAAGCATGGTCAAACTGCAAATTTTGGGAGTTCAGTATCATCTGGTGAGTGACTATTTGGTTACTAATGCTATGCAGACGTATTAACAAACCAATTCTGCAAAGGAGGGATGCAACTTGCTAGACTGATCTAGTTGAATTTAACAGATCACAAGATTCTGTGAAAACTGACTTTAGAAATGGCAGGTCTTAAAAAGACTACCATTATCCGTGATGTACTAAAAATTGCTTTCTTCTGGCAAATGTTATGCATAAATGATATTTAGGGCCATTTTA
>JANHZU010004778.1:71811-82469 GCA_032468055.1 Acrochordus granulatus
TTTTTCGAACAGCTTTCGGGGAGTTTTTTCCGACCAGGACTGAAAGAGGAGCCTTTAAAGATTTCTTTATCAATGAGATATGGGAAGAAGAGACTGTCATCGTATTCTCAGAGAAAGTGGTAAGCTATGATATTGTAATGAACATCATAGCCACCGAGAGTCATTTTTGGGTCTGGTGGCATACAGATCTAATAAATAAATAAATAAATATCACATTTATTATATTGTTATAAATAAGATAAATAACTCCCTCACAGTTATTTATCTTATTTATTTATAATAATACAATAAATATTCCTTCCGCTGCTGGGGCTCACCACGCAACCAGCGCTGGCTTCTTGTGAGGCGAGCCGCGACAACGGAAGGCAGCCCGAAGTCCAGACGCCGCGAGTTGGGGAGGAGGAGAATTGCAAATGTAATCGTCAATCTGACTGTGAGCCGACGAGAGTCGCTAAGAGATCGGCGGCACAGAAATATGTAAAATAAATAAATACACTGAGAGGGGATGATCAGAAATTAAGGTGTGGGACATCGTTTGAAGGGATTAAAGGCTAATATTTTCCATTTGTTGTTTCAAATAGCTCTTAATGGAATTTTTCTTGATTTCGAACGGTGAGGTTTTAAGGATTTCTTGATAGATGTAAATCTATCAAGGTTTCAAGATGTAAAGGTTTCTTTTCCTTTGTATTTTTAGAGAAAATGATAAGGCATCGTGTAAAGGAAAGAATTATGAAATTGGTTTATTTGTTAAAAGTACATATCTATATCAGTATCCATATCTATTTATCTATCAATATTTATCTACATCTATCTATAAATATATCTATCTATCTACCTATCTATCTATCTACCTACCTACCTTACCTATCTGTCGGTCAGTCGGTCGATCTATTTATCTGTCTGTCTGTCTGTCTACCTATCTATCTTTCATCTACCTACCTACCTACCTACCTACCTACTACCGATCTATCTATCTATCTATCATCTATCTATCATCTATCTATCTATCTATCTATCTATCTATCTATCTATTATCTATTTATCTATCTACCAAACTACCTACCTACCTACACACACACAGAGAGACACAAAGTCCTAGGCTACACCTGCTTTATTTTAGCAAAGTTTTAATGACCGTCCATATTTTTCAGTCTCTGTATTAAGATTCAAACAGAAAATGCAGGAAATATGTACACAAAACACAATTTTCAGAACAAAATGGCTTCTTCAGGCAAGAAGTATTTGTGAACTACTTGGCATTTTAGCGCATGGAAGCTATTGTTTCTGCTTTTTCCCGTTTTTGAATCCTGCATACAAATTTCTTTGTATTCTGACAAAGAGACCGAGACATAATTATATATGGTCATTACACCATTGCTGAAACAACAAATGTAATGGTGGCCTAAAATTTTTGCACAGAAATACTGTATATTTCTGGTAGCTTTTAATGGACTTCTGCTGATCAAGGTTGAAAGATGAGATTTTATTATTTATAGTTCATAGATAAAAGATGAGATATAGGATGAAGAGAGTTTTGGGTGAAATATTAGAGAAGGTGTTAAGCTATTGAAAATTTTTACACTTGTCTTGATGAAGTTATGTTTTTCTATACTTTTTCTATATTTCTCCCCCTTTTCTCTCCCCCATTCTTCCTCTTTCTTGTATTTTTTTCTTGCTTATATTTTTTCTTTTGTATTAGAAATTATTATTGTATTGTCTATCTTTGTAATATTAAATTTCAATGAAGTATTATTTTAAAAAAGGAAAAGGGATGCCTCGGCACTTCTGCTTCTCCATCCCAACCTATGTCTTCCCTTATGTAAACATAGGTGTTTACATATATGGAGGAAAACACACACGGCTCGAGATGAAACTTTAACATTCCCAGAGGAACAGGGAGTACAACTCCCAGAATTCCTTGAGCTGGGAACTCTGGTTCCATATGACCATTGGCCATCACATTGGGGAAGCCTGCTACAGCAAGCCAGGTAGATTCCCTTCTAACAGGGGAAGCTGCCCAGGCAGCTGATCTTTCAGAGCATCCCAGAGTCATACCGAGGCTGCTCTCCAGAGAAGATCATGCGCAACCCCACCGGATTCGGCTACTTTTACGAATGTTCATAAAATGTGATTTGTGGGCTGCAGCCAATGCTGGCTTCTTCCAAACACAGACAGACATTTATCTGATTCGAAGCGTTATCCCATCTTTCTTCAGGAGCCCAAGCAATGCACACCTAGCAATCGCTCCTTCTGTTCTTCCGTAGAGCAACAACCCTAACCCTAAAGTCAGTCAGCGACTTCCACGGCCGAAAGTGAGTTAGAACGTCCTCTCCGATTCTTGGCTGAAAGGAAGATGCATGCTTCATTTTTCCCCTTAATAAATCAATAATAGTGTTGGCTGAAGATGTTATTGTTGGGTGTTAAGGCAGCCACTTCGCAGGAATTGACTTTAATCCTGGTAAGATGCATATTGGTTGAATTTGCACTTTATAAATCAAGCCCTTCGCATTAAATCATCATGTCATTTATTTCTTGGAGCACCGCTGTGCTTTTTGGAACACAACTGTGTAAGTACAGAAAGTGTGTTTTGTTAATCGGGGTTTAAGAGGCCAAGCTTATGAGTGAACCTCGCAATTTCTTTGTAGACCAGAACAGATCCTATGCACCGAACCCTAAATCTTAGTTAGCAAAATACAAACGCTATGTTTGCATAACACGAGACACTCAAACAAATCTGCTATATTTATGTGATGGCTTGGTCCCACAACCTACTAAGATGATGCCCAAAATTTATTTTATTTTTTATTAAATCAAACTTAGGGTTTTGCAACTCTTTCACAACTCTAGACAGCTTTAAAGAGTATAAATAATTAAAACAGAAATACATACACACATATAGACACAAGTACAACAATAACAGTAAGGATAAAACCTCCTTATCAGGAAAAACATGTCTAATTATAAAACCATACAAATCATCCACCACTCATCCTGCTGAAAAAGCCATATCCTCAAGGCTTTACAAAAAGATGGCAGGGCTGAGGCTGTATGGATTTCAGAGGGAAGCTATGCCACAAAGCTGGAGTGGCCACAGAAAAGGTGCATCGCCAAGATCGCACAAGACGGCTGAGCTTAACCCATGAAGTAAAACCAACCATACATGTTAATGGCTGGGCAGAAACAACCAGAAGGCCTAAAACCTATATATTTTTATTTTGTTTCAATGGGTTTATTTTATTTTGATTTTTAAGTGTTTTTAATCTATTGTTTTTTAGACTTATTAGCCACCGGAAGTCCGGATTTTGGCGGCATACTAATTCAATCAATAAGATGAGTTAAATTATCCCATCCCATTTTATTAGTATTTTTACTTGGCAAGCATTCCTCTCAAAGAAGTGTTCAAATTTTTGCAGTTATAAAGCACACAAAAGAAAAATCACAGATTTCTTTTTTGCAGCGACGGTCATGCTATACACTTTTCCGACTGGGACAGCATTCAGCTTATGCATTAGTGTATATGGAAAAAGATAAGAACAAACACTTTCATAGCCCAGCTGTATCCCAGTATAGAAATTTCAATCTGATTTGTGCAAAGATACAGAAAACCAGAGTTTTATAAAATATTAATGAGACCACCGATAGCTAAACGTTTAAACATATCCATGGCCAGATTTATCACATCATGTCCTGCGCATGGTAAATAAACTTCATTAGCAAAGCTGGTGGTTCAGCTGTCATGCAAATAGCAAGAAATAGTGCTTGTATTTTTCACTTTTAGTCAGTTTTGACATTTCAGTTTTAGTCTGTTTAGCAATGCTGTAACCTCCATTGCGGGGAAGACATAAGCAACAGCACTTGTGATCCATACCCTATCACAATTTAAAAATGTATGTCTGAAGAAGTGCTATGGTATGAGAAATATCCATTCCTTAAATGCGCGGTAAGTTAGCAATGGATAGCAAAGAGGATGACCTGGCTGTGCTCATCCACAAAGCCATCATGAGCTTCAGCTTGTCTCTGAAGCTGGTGCAGAGTGGCACCAAACTCCAATGAAGGATGCAGCACCTGGTGGTCTTTGCTTCGATGTCTCCTACCGGCATTAGCACAGGCATCGGCGTCTCCCTTTCCAGTGGGGATGGGACTGGTCTGACTCAAGCAAGCCTTGAACATTCCTGTACCTTGCAGGGGTTAGTCTAGAAGACCTTCAAGGTCCCATCCCACTCTATGAGTCTATGCCAGTCTAGAAAACTGTCAGGATAGATGCTGGATGCTGTTTAGCTACTTGTTTTTATGTGTTTTTTTAACAATAATGAAGGTGCTTGATTTGCAATGTTGGTTGTTTCTCTTATCACTGCTTGTTAAAATGTGGGAAAGGGAAGGGCGGAGCCAGGAGTTAAGAGGGGGATCAGCCTTGAATCACTACACATGCACAAACGCCAAAGGTCCAATCCGTCGTGACAACTGTTAGCCTTATCAGGGGAGTGCAGGTATTCATGGGGAAGCTGGAGACATTTTTGTGACCTTGTAGTGTCAATAAAATTGTTAGCACCGACAAAGCCTAATCCTCTGCATTTAAGTTGTGTAACTTTTATTTTTGTTTTGTCCTTCCCATTAAAACGGCTACAATAATACTAAAACCAAGTGTCAGAAAAGGGCTTAGCAAATGCTGTCATGCCTCCAATTTTTTCAGCACCAGGGACAATATCATTCTTACAAATGAAAGGAAAACTGCATTTGTCATCCTGTTAAGCTAGGACAACAATCACCGGCTAAGTCATTCAACCTGTATGCTGTATGGTTTTTCGGCTCATACATCAGTGTTAATTTTCCATTATAAATTATGAACGGTCCCCATTCTGCCTTTGCAGAAAATGAGGGCTATTATCTGAAATGAATCACAAGAATTGTTTTGGGTTTTTTTTTTTTCTTCTGACAAATGCCAAGTTAGCATTCAGCCAACTGATTTGCCAAATGACAGCAGTCTATTCTTTGACGCGGTGGCTCCTTTCCAATGGAAGGTTCCCCTAAGGCCTCCCTAAGAGCTAGTTTACCAGGGAGCACCAAAATAAAGATTTCAGAAAGAAAGCAGAACCCTGTTTATATTTAAAATAAATGAGTAGCAAGCAGCCATTTCTGGAACATATTGCAGTGTTGGATGTGGTAACTATCATTACAAAGAAAACCTCCACATTGCTGTGTCCCCACGATGGAAGCCTACCACATGACACACTGTTTTGCACAGGTTCTTACAATGGGGCGCACTTGTTCCAATGTCACGGCTTGTATATAATAGATGCAATGACATTCAAAGGCTAGATTTCTATAAAAACATATATGGGGGATTAAATCCATGGGGGAATATCAACCCAGTTGGAATTTCCTTCTTGTAACCTGTGGTTAAGAAAGGAAAAAGTTAGGAAGCAGAGAAATGCATTTTGCATCACCTCCAGAATATTTTCATCCTTCCTTAATTAAGATCAGCACATTCTGCAGCCTCTATGACATCTAATCCCTGCCTAGATAACCCCCACTGAGAAATGTTCTCTACACTGGTCTGAGTCCTATCACAGAAGAATGAGAGCTCTAACAGTACACATTAGAGGTAGTCCTCGACTTATGAATATAATGGCGCCTGCCCAACACAGTCACAAATCTAAAATGGGTCAGTCAAATGATCGACAGGATTTTATGATCTTGTCTGCAGCATTTGCTAAGCGAATCCACAGTTGTTAACAACACTGTAGTCATTAAGAAAATCTACAGTTCACAGTTTCGGCAAAACCATCATTAAATGTGGTCATGTGATCACAGGATGCAGCCAACGTACATAAATGTGGCCTGGCTGCCAAGCACCCAAAGTTGTCACACGATCACAGGAGTGGGGAGACGATGACTGTCAGAACTTCAAATCCAGGCTGTAAGTAGCCCTCAAGTAGGTCTGTCGTATCTTTGAACAGTCACTAAACGACCAGTCATAACTTGAGGAGTACCTGTACAGATCTTCCAGATATGTGGCTGAGAAAAAATAAACATTCAGGTCCCATTTATGAAGAACATATTTCAACCACCTAAGCGGCTGGTTTCATTTATGTTCATTTGGGGATGGGAAAGCAAGCGCTAGCAACAGTGAAGGGAGATCTGACCGACTGCTGGAGGAAGAAAGAAAAAGACGACGGCCCGTTTTGTTTGGCCACTGGAGTATCCATCAGCACAAACATTAGAAGAGAGTTGTTGTCAAAACCTTGTTTTGCTGACATGCTTTAGGAAGGCTGGCCCTACCCCTGAAGCATCAACATCCCCAAGGGCTGGAATGATGGGAATTAGGAGGTAGTAACCGATTCCTGCAGCGTCCATTCATTCCAGGTAACCTTTGCACATCTGCACAGCATGAAGGTGCTGTGGGCCAGCATGCAAAGTGAGGGATGTTCAACCCACAGGACCAGAGGCATTCTTCCCCCAATGTGGTGCCCCCCAGAAGGGTGGGGCATTGGGAGGGCTGAGAGAGGTGACAGTCCTCAACGGGGGGAGGCTGAGATAGAGAAATCTGGGGAAGCTGAGCCTGTTTCACGGACCTGCAGTTTCATGAAAGAGAACCACGAACGCTCCTCTTTGTTACTTCCACGCTCACGCGCAGCAGAATTTATGAAGACAGTTAAATTCAAGTTCCCTACATGCTTTCGCTTTAAAGAAGGGGATAAAAATTGTAGACATTACACTGTACTCATAATAAACAAATCTGCTGCGGGCTAGGGAGACCCTCAAAGCGTTCCTCCCCTTTCATCACCGTGGTCAGAATTTCATGCGTCGGGCAAAGACCCACTGCAGTTATGAATTCAGCAGAAGCTCTGGTTGTTTTAAGGCTGAAGCCATTTTAGGAATGTAGGACAACCCAGGCCGCAGCGCAATGAGGGTTTGCTGACTTTGACTGGTACCTTCTCCGTTTTTGTTCAGATCGGCGGGTGTCGACAGAGGCCTGAGCAGAATCATGATTTCATCCATCTTAGTCCCATCTTCTGAATGCTTCTCGGAGACGTGAGACAGCAGTTCGGACTGGTTCGGAGAAAATAAGTTACAGAGCTTACACATGAAGATGGATCTGTTCCCTGGAAAACATAAAAGAAAAATTAAAGCTGGTTATTATTTTTTTTTATCGTGAACATTTATTTGGAAATCTATAAAGTTTCATAGGCAATCCTCAAGCTATGACCACAGTTGAGCTCGGAATTTTGGTCGTAAGTTATTGCAGTTATAAGTTGGGTCACCACGTGGCTGGACTCAACAGTAGGGCGGGCAAGCTTAGTTTGCAGTGACTCAAAAAGCTCAGAGCGAGAGTCGCTTGAGTTCGGCGGCGTATTCATTTAACCCATAAATAAACAAAAATATATAGGTTGCAGAAGGATAATAAAAGCAAGAAAACCTGTTTCAGAGGATACAGAAACATCACCTGCCAAAGGAGACTGTTCTTTTGACTGACTATCCCACAAATTTTCCTCCCGCCTTCCATCTCTTTAGGATCCTTCCTCTAAAACCCAAAAGAAATTGAAACACTTGGCACATGTGCTCCAAGGGTGAACAGTAACTGAAAAGTGAAATCTTGCCACACGTAAATAATGACTGCCACTACTAATAACAAGGCTGCTGCTGATCTCTGCAGCATCTACGTAAACATGTGAAATGTAATGGATAAATCAGCTGATAATTAGGCTGGGAATCTCCAGGACGATAACTGAAAGAGCCAATTAAAGGTAAGGAATCAAATAAGCAGTATTCCAAATTAAGCATGAATGGAACGGATGAGGAGGCTGCGGGTAATTAATTAGGAGGGAAGTCAACAGAGCAATTAATTAGACAAAGAACTAAATATGCAGAGAATCAAGGAAGCTGTTAATCAATTAAGTATGCAGATACACGGAGGGGACATAAAACTGGTGAAATATTTTAGCTGGCTGCACACAATCTTCTTGAATCCTGCAAACCTGAATCCTTATTTACTATTCCAGACAGCTTTCTTATGACATCAAAGCTTTGGGAAAATAAATCTAATTATCTGCTATCATTATCTCCGTGTTATCATAATATTTTCTCTTCCTAGAGCAGTAATCTATAGCAAACTTACTAGAGAAGACTCGTCAATAAGCCGAGTGTGACTCGCTTCCGTGTAAAGGTGGGCACGGCTGCCCTGTTCATCTCATTCCTCAGTGAAACCGCATTTGCCCAACCAAGGTCTACCATTGTTCAGATTAATTTCAGTTTGTGATAATAATATCTGGCTGACTGTGCGACCCACCATAAGAATAATAATAATAAATAATAAAACCCTATTCCAGGTCCTTAGAAAGGACTCAACAGGTAGATAAAAATGCCAAATCCAGTCTAAACTTCTGGTTGACTGTGTGATGAACCATATCACTAATAATACGAATTAAAAAAATAAGAATTTAAAAAAATTGGAGGGGATCACCAAGTATCAAAATGTGAAAATGGAAATAGAAAGATTATGGCATAAACCAGTTGTGGTGATCTCAGTGGTTATCGGCAAACTGGGTGCCATACCAAAAAATCCTGGACAGCACTTAGAAAATCTGCACATCAATGACATTTCCACCAATCAACTGCAAAAAGCCACACTGCTTGGATCCTCACATATAACATGATGACTGATGTATTATGGCATCCCAGGTTCTTTGGGAGGAACTTGGTGCGTGTGAAGACCAACCCCAGCTAAAGAACTGGCATCTGTGCCTTCACTTTGTTGTGAACAGATGATAATAATGTGACTATCCTGTTTCTGATGGTCTTGGCTGTGGCCTTCTAAAGCAGAAAGCAGCAGTTCTTAATCCAGACAGATCAGAAAAGGTGAAGTCTTGCTAGATCAGCCCAAAGACCTACCAAATCTAATGTACAGTATCTCAAAGTTGCAATCCAAGGGCATCTGGGCATTAGAAAGTCCACAAGCAGGACATGAGACGACAGCCCTCTTTCACTGCGGATCCCTAGCTCCAGTTTGGGGTAATGGCTAAAGCATTGGGTTAGTATTCGGGAGACGTGAGTTCTAGTCCTCCATTAGGAATGGAAGCCACTTGGGTGACTTTGGGCTGATCACCAGGAAAGGCTGAGTTCTAGTCCTGCCTTAGGCATGGAAGCTACCTGGGTGACCTTGGTCCAGTGACTCTTTACCAGCCCAAACCACCTGACGAGGTTGTTGCTGTAGGGAAAATAGGATAAGAAAGAGCATTAGACATGTGTGCCTCCTCGAGTTGACCAAAAATAAAAGTGGGATAAAAATCTAACATGCGGCCTTGGATGCTTTGTTATCAAACAACCGATCAATTTTATCAACCACAAACTGGCCTGCTCTTCTCCTGAAAAGGTTCAGATGATGGCCATTGACCACATCTGGTGGGAGGAAATTCCACAGCTTTTCTTTGTGTGTAGAGCATAAAGATGTGTTTCCATTTACTTCATCGGATGACCCCAGGAGGGTTACAGATGTCACAACAAGCTAGAGTGTTGTGTTTCATGAACTCAAACTGTGTGTCAGAAAAAGGCGATGATTTTTACCAGAAGAAATAGTTCTTCTTCTTCCCAGGTTCCAAGACTATGGAGCATTAAAAAAAAACAAATATGGAGTGGAGAGCCGAGGTGCTGAGCATTCCTGGCATTTCTCGCCAGAAGATGGTCCTCTTTTACTAAAAGAAAGGGGAAAATGGTGATCTTCTAATACAGTGTTTCTCAACCGTGGGAACTTTAAGATGGGTAGACTTCAATTCCCAGAACTCCCCAGCCAGCCATGGGATTCTGGGAGTTGAAGTCCACCCATCTTAAAGTTCCCAAGGATGAGAAATACTGTTCTAATGCAGTGCCTAGAGGGCTGAACAAGAGATAGCCCCCAGTTTCTTTTTGGCCTTAAATACAGCTATTCTTTTATCCTTGTCTTATCAAACCCCAGATGAGTGATGCATGTAGCCTGTTTAACGCATGTCCCACTTCCATTTTGTTGATCAGGTAGGTAGCACTCCATTTGGAGAATGCACACCTCAAGCACGTCTGCTGCACACGGGAGTTTCCAGAATTACAGTTACGTTGCAGCTTCTTCTTTTAATTTTGTTTTTACCAATTGCTTTTAATTATTTTAACTTATCTTAGTGGATAAGAGAAGAAGCATTCCTCCCATGATTAAAAGTTATCTTTGGACATCCAGAAGATGGTTAGTTCTGGGGCTGGGGAAAATTTAAACGTTTTCATGTAGCATACCGACCCACATACAAGCTAATCACAATTTATCTTAGTGTATTACTCAAACACAAGTGATAAATAGTAGCTTTGTGCTCTCTTTCTCCAATAAATTGGCCAGAGGTTTATTTTGGGATGTATGAATAAACCAAAGAATTAAATAGATTATTTCCAACTTGGACAGTATGTGAGTAATTTTATGTTTTTTTTCTTCTGATCAATTATGTCTGATTCTAACACAATTGACTTACATCTGACACAAGTCCCTGCAGTTTTCTTGGCAAGGTTTTTCAGAGGTGGTTTTCCATTACCTCCTTCCTAGGGCTGACAAACAATGACTGGCCCAAAGCCACCCAGCTAGCTTTATGCCCAAGACAGGCCTAGAACTCATGTTCTCCTGCTTCCTAGCCTGATGCCTTAACACT
>JANHZU010004779.1:0-12274 GCA_032468055.1 Acrochordus granulatus
CCACTAGGAGATAAGCTAGAGTCAAGGAGATTATACTTTTTTTAACTGTAAACATGACCAAATTATGTTTCAAACTAATCCATATCTTTAGTTATAGATAGCCTTTGTTTCTCTGCAATATACATTTCTATCAGTAAAACAGCCAGCTTGCCTCCCCTTGATTTGTGCCTGCAAACAAAAATGAATTCTGGGCTGTGACACTGTCACTCAGTTCCGTGCTTTCATGTGTTTGCTCAAAAGAAAGCAAACTTTTTGATGTTGTTCTACTTACGCTCATCAAAGGTCTCATGGCAGCTGTGTTTCATGGTTCTCTGCAAAAACCACCTGCGAAACATCAGTCATCTGAAAGTGATATTCTTAGGAGTGCTCTGCAGACTCCAATCTGCAGGTTGCTGAATGCCACTAAATTGAAAGCAGCCCTCTTTGAAAGAAAATAGATGCTGTCAGTTCTTTAAGAATATCAAAAGCTACAGTACCACACAGTGCACGAAATATAATAGAGTTCTACAAAACCAGCTGGAATCTGCAGTGCTCATATAATTTGTTGACTTCTAGTTGTGCACAATTGGGACCTTACAAATTTCCTAGAGCAGAGCTTTGATTCACTTCAATGTTATTTCAGTATGTGATCACAAGGACCAAACTAAAGAGTTGTGAAGCAGTCACGCGGATCTCTTCTGCCAACAGCTACTGTGGTAAATGAGGGCTATGCATTGAATCAAAGTTGGCACAAGATGCCAGACAGAAACTTGGGTATTTATTTGGGCAAGGCATTCATTCTCCCCACCCCCTCACCTCCTTCACAGCGACTAAATGCCTCAATGTTAAGAGAGCCTATGCAAGCCAGGCTGATTAAAATTGTTGCAACAATGTGGGAAATTGCATCCTGTGCCAAACGATAGCCATGCATATTCATTCTAAAGCTGTACAGAAGCTACAAAATGTAGCATTTGAATGGATTCCAAATCTCTAAACAAAGCGGATCAACAAGCAAGAGTCCTTCCAACAGCAAGTACTAGGTCCAATAAAGTTACATGTCTTTTGTGAAACTGTAATTTCTGAGAAATGGCTTTAATCTACAGCTTCAAAATTCATTTAAGTGTGAACTTCCACATCTAAACAAACCAATTATGCTTGAGCATGCTCGGCCAGTCAGAATTGTAGCTGTCTGTTGGAAGATAAAAGGTGGCCACAGAAGACCGGTACTAGAGCACTTCCCCAGGCAACATTTGTTTATAGGACACACTTAGAGTTGTTATTTAAAATCTAAACGGGTTATCACACCTGAGCTGGAAAAATTCAGATCACCCCTAGAGGGCAGTTAATGGATATAGAGGCTAACACATTGCTGCCCTCTAGTGGAGGTCAACATTTTTGCTGCCTAAAACTGATTGTGTAAGCAAGCCAGTCTTCTTTAACTGCTTTGACTCTGTGCTTTGCATTGTACTTTGATTCTGATTGGCCACTTGCAGCCTCCACTCCAGGCACCGCATGTGGACAAGCATAAACAAAAATCAAATTTAAGCTTTATTTTAGCATTAAACATCTTTAGTTAATAAAACTGCTGAACTTTCCATGTATTTAATACTTTCATTATTTTTTAAAACAAAATATTTCCCTTTGGCCACTTGTAGAGGGTTTGTATGGGTTGTCTAAGCTGTGCATCTTCACTTATACAAAAAAATGATAACGGAGAAATTAACCATAGGTCAGATGCTTGAAGAGTTTGCATTGGTATCTATGGGTCAAATTCAAAAGGAAGACTTAGAAAGATATAGAAAAGGGGTTGGCTCTAACAGCTTCTCATTCTTTGCTTGCTATGAATACTAAGACATAGTTCAGAAGTATTGCCTCTCTCTTCAAAGAGTCATCCCATTAGCACACCCGTCAATCTCCAGTTTCTTCCCACCAGCCTGCCACCATCTCCGTAATCTCATAACTGCTGCCAGTCTTCCTGCCATCACATCCCTTACTTCAAATGCATGTTTTACAACAATTGTAAAAAAGATGGACAACTAGAGAGGTCAACTGATTCTCATGAATTGGACTGAACTGGTTAGACAACATCCCTGTTACCAGACACTCCACCTCCACCTGACTTTAATTTGGGGAATGGATATTCTGCAAAGTAAATTGCCAGCAAACATAACTATCAAAATTATTCTTAGAAATGAAAAATAAAGGATGGCTGCAGGGTTCTGGTCAATGGTAGCTTTGTATTAGCTGTTTTTAGATAGGTTCATCCTGGGCATTTTTGAAACAATCCTAGGTGTATTCTGAAAGTCGCAGAGTACACACTAGTTCCAAAGACTGTGACATTTGCCTCCATGCTCTGGAATATTATGTTTTGCAGCATTTCCCAGGTAGTGATGGACTTGGTATTCTGATTTCTTGTAGCTTTGTTCAGGTGATACATTACTGAGTAGAACTAAATATACTAAGAGAGATGAGTTCTAAAATGTACAGATGATAGACCCGGAGACCTGTTTCTATGTAGTGGGGAACCTTTGCGTATATGTAAAGGCTTCCTCATGAACCTGAATCCTGATAACTTCTTTATGCATTTACTCTATTTTTATGCCACCCCATTCCTGAAGGACAGTGGAAATTAGCTCTTTGGAAACTTCTAGCTGATACATCTCAGTAATACTACAGGCTGAAATGGGCCAGGGACAGACAAGGTTTTCTGACTTAAGGCTACAACTATGACTTCTCCTTTTCTGCCTTCTTCTGTAAAAATATAATAATGTAGTGAGGTCATTGGATGTGGATGAAGCTGAAATTGTTGGTCTTTTTATTGATGATGTGGAAGGTGAGAGATGGGTTGTTCATTTGGTTTGACACAAAAGTGTGTTAAGAGCCTGAGGCGGAGGGGAGGGAAATATTTTAGATTTTCATTAATAAAAAACCCACAAAAAATTATGCTGCATACAATTGCTGACTGAACAGTCTTGAGCACATGAAATGGATCTGTCCATCTTTCGTTATATTTCAGAGATTTGTAGTCAGTGTAGATCTGTATATCAGAAAACAACAATGGTATTCAGATTTTAGCTGTGCTCTGCTTGAAAATTAAAATGCAGAGTTTCAGAACCTGCCATTTCCCCCTTTATAGTATGCAAGGTACCGTCTGTATATAAAATCAATTGACTCGTTTTTATTGGCAGAACACTGAAAGTCCCCTGAAATGAAAAAGGCTCATGGCAGGTTTAACTTATTGAATGTAATATTGTAGCATTGCTTCTTAACACCTGTAAGAGAGAAATGAAATAAAACAACAGGATAATAAAGAATTTAATAAAATTTGTTAGTTGATATAAGAGTTTTTGTGGAAACTAGGAAAGATTAAACTGCACATCCTTATCAAGGAAGACTATTTTTATTGCTAGCCTTAAAATGCACTTTGTGAGCCTAGCAGCTCCTAGGCACGGTTCAGCAATTGGTCATTCTCCCCCTTTGGGAGTAAATCCCAATTGAGTCAGTTGCTTTTCTTGGCATGTCCAATTCTGGGTTTGTACTATTTGAATAGATCCAGTAGGTGTCACCATATTACACAGCAAATGAAATAAATCTGCTGGTTCACGCTGCAATCTCCCAAACTGAGAAATGTATGACTATTAACGTACATTTTGCTTAAGATGCTTCTCTTGTAAATTATGCATAATGGCATCACTTAATAAACCTTGATTTAAAGAGCTGTAGAATGGTAGATTGAATCTCCCTCTCTCACACGCACAAGTACAATACAGGCGCACAGAGCTCTGGAAGAGAAAGTTGGTTGCTCCTTAAATATACTTGCAGGCTGCTTGTTTTTTCCTCTCTTCAGCTTTGAGTGAAGAAATCTTACACACTGATAGTAATCGTGCCTAAATCTCACTTTCAAACCTGATCTTGTTCAGAAACATAGGTAAATAGTTAACTGTCATTTGTTAAATAGTTAACTGTCATTTGTTCTCTGATTCTTCTCTGTAGTGGCCAATCATTTCCTCACCCAAATGCAAAGTGTTAATCCCATTTCTAATTCTAAGTATTATCCCTTAAAGCAAAGTTAATATTTAATTAACTCTGTTTCTAGGGTATGTATGTATATGAAATTATCTTGTATTTGCATGTGTGCAAGATTTACTACAATGTGCTACAATCAATACTTATCTTAGTAATTTTGGTGCTCGAGAAAAATTATGATATTCAGCTCTTGTGATGACAAAGAAGATGAAGGATTTCAAAGCACTTTACGCCTCTTCAGTGCTTCATAGTAATCACTGCTAGAATCAGTGAGATATCTTTTTTCAGCCTATCTGCAGTTGCTCTGGCACAGAGGAAAAAGAGAGTGTGTGTCTATTATAGTATATTTATTGAAAGCTTAAGAGAGGCAAAAGAAGTCCAGAATTCATACGCAATTGGGGGTCCCATTAAAGACTCCAAGGGTGGGAAGCTGCAATGAATGGTTCATAAAACAAGCTCCTTTCTCTGTGCAATGAATTGGCATATGCACTTGTGATTGTTCATGCTTAGAAGAGCTGCACCTGGGCCCTTTCAGATTGGGATAGGTGATTGTTATATGACATAAATGAGTATCAACCAAAGGATTCTGTAGATCAGTATTTTTCACACTTGGCAATTTTAAGATGAGGAATTCTGGGAGTTGAAGTACCCACTTTTAGAGTTGTCAAGTTTGAAAAAGACTGATTTATAGATTGTATCTCTCAGTGTCTAATGAGAACAATCTAGCCCTCTGTGTTGTCCTTGAACAGGAAGCTGTATGTTTCATGGAATCTTGCAAAGTTCTAGAAATCTTTGTCATTCTCAAATTCATATGCCCAGTGATACAATTATGAAAGTAGAGACCTTGGGCTCTACAAACTTTTGGCCATCTTGGTTCAGGTAGCTATTTGGGGATTGCTATTGTTTTGTTGTGGAGAAGCATAATATATTTTAAAAAGTAAAAATATTCGTTGGAGAAGGAAGGGCAGAGCCAGGGGTTAAGAGGGGATCAGCCTTACAAATGCCAAAGTTTCAACCCTTTGTGAGAACCATTAGCCTTATCTGGAGAGTGCAGGTGTTCAGTGGGCAGTTGGAGAAATTATTGTAATCTTGTAACATTAATAAACTTGTTAGCTAGAACTGCACCAACTGAACCTGATCCTTTGCACCTAACAATATTGTAGTTTCATCCATTCTTGCATCATTGGGTACTTCTACATTCTATATTTGTAAGAAATAGTAATGGGATACACCCACTGATTCATTTTTTTCTTTTCAAAATATTAGTACAGATCTCCAAAATATGAATATAGGTGCTTTTGAAGCCAAAATGGCACCACCCATATACAATAGTGAGAATTCAGCAGCTTTCAGATTTCTGTAAGAACAATGGTATTTTCTAAAATAATTTTAAAATGAGAAATTCCCACATCAGCAGAATGAGAAGAATGCTCATTGGCCAAGAACTTTAAGTGAATACTGAGAAAAAAACAGAACTGTAGATGAAAGGTAGAATGGAATGGAGTATTATGGAACAGAGCAAGGCTGATCAACTGGAGTAAGGACACTAATGCAGCATTTGTTGAAGTCCTTTTATTCCAGTGATGGTAGAATGGATCTCACTGAAAGGATAAACAATTCACTTGTCATTTTAGAAATAAATATTATGTAGAACCATTTTTCCTGTCATCTTCTCTGTGAAGATTGCATGTAAAAAGTTTCCTGTGGAAGAAAATTTCCTTTCCTTTATTATTTCCCCACAACTGTGTGTTCATTTATGTGTATTGTTAAAGGTTTCCAAAACTATCCTTTCCTTGTAAATATCCCTATGGCTGTCAATTGACAGAAATATTTTCCAAGCAATTGGACAAATGTATACAAATATATGTGGTCAAATTCAGTGAGACACACACTCTCTTTTCCTCTCTATAATGTTAGAATATTTGCTTTATTTTCTGTGAAGAAATGGGAGAGGGTCCTTAATTCATACAGAACTGGAAACTTTGAAGCAATATATTCATTGGCCAGCCTATTTTAAAGAAAAAAGCCCAGCACTTATTATATGATATCCTGTGCTTTTAGTTTTTGGCTGATAAAGACTGAGCAAACAACTGGGTTGAAACACGCTTTACAAACTCTTGACCCAGAAGCATCTAACAAACTTTCAGAGACTTGCAGATGATAAAGTCAATATGGAGAAAATAAATGCTGGCTTTAAAGTACATTGGAAATGATGGTAGTAGAACAAATTTCAGTAGCTTTATAATGTACATGTAAAACAGTTGGTTTACTTACAGTTAATTTGACTCATTGTTGCTCAATTTAGAATTTCCTCCCCTTCACATAATTATCTATAGACATTTTGTGCAACAAAAGCCATATAAAGAAAACAGATGCAGTCGTTGATTTATATAAATTCAAAGAGTCTGAAAATATTTGTGGGTTCATTTATAAGCCCCTACAGACATCAAGTATTCAGAAGAAAGGATACTATGGGAAAATGTCTCTGGGTGTGATAGAGGATTTCATGAAAAGATAATGCATAAAAAGAGATCCAGTTGTTATCTCCCCACAATGAATGTATAAATCAAAGTCAGAAAGAGATACATTGTACTTGACAACTACTTGACATGGAAGTTTACCTCTTGTTCAGATGTGGGAGTATTTTTCATTGATGCTTTTTCCCCAAAAGATAATCTACCAAATTGTCTCAACAGGCAAGTTATTTTTAGATTGGACATGTACTAGCAAATCCCCAAAGACGCGGCAAAGTCTTGTTGGATAGGCAAGGGCAACCTCACAAGCCAGGAGAGAGAGAATCTGTAGTAGTTGAACTGTCCCTTCTAATGGCCTGCTCACCTCACTGTATTTAGGCAACAAGTAGCAGAATAGTTTGTTTGTTTTTCATTTAAAGTTGCATTGCTCTGAATGGAGGGCAATAATATATGTCAATTCCAAAACTGGCATTATCCTCTGATTCTGATATAGTGTCAAGACAAATGGGCAAGATTTAAATGCTGGATCCAGGACTTTAGTATCATGGCTTGTGCTTCTCTGTGTCAGACTTCTGCTGATGGCGCAGCATCACTCATAACATGAGTATGCAAAATTTCTCTATCCAGGAATCTCTCTCCCCTTTCAGACAGGTGTTTGCTCCAAGCCCTTAAGATGCTGTTTTAAGGACCTTGCTTTGAAGATTTTAGGAGTCAATGTTCTATACCAAGATAGAGCATGCCATTGTATTTTCCCATTTCCCAGTATCAAATCATGCTTAAGCAACAAGAACTTTTGGATATCTAAAGGACAGGATTAGGATCAGGCTGTGATCCTGAGAAGGCAAACACTTGGCCTAACTTCCACAGAGTATTGCTGCCTGAATTAGAAACCAAACGTATCTAGAATCCAACTCTCTTGTGATCTGTTTTGTTCTATGGATTTTCAAAGAACATGGCCCATTGAAGTGAGAAAAGACTAGACTTGAACAATTGGCAATGCAGATGATATGAACAGGAACAGTCTGAACTCTTTGCTGATGTGTATCTGAGATAGGATACTCCAGGAAAGAGGTACGGGCTGTGCCTCACAAGAATCAGTGTTTCAAAAATGCCTTGCATACTTAATTTAGAGAGCATTAAAATGAGTCTTGTAGGGAAGGCAAAAGAGAGCTGAGAAAAGAGTGAGATGCCCACGACGGGACACAGGAGTAGGAGGGCTACATGTGATGTGGAGGTGCCCAATGATGAGTCCTAGGAAAGAGAACAGATGAAATGACGTGCCCTGATAGTGTCTTTCCCCAGAAAGAAACACTTGCACCAAGTATGGGAAATAAACAGGAAAACTACAAATCTCAATGCAGGAAGGAAAATATGATTAATTGGGCATTTCTGACACTTGGTGGGATGAACTGAAGGATTCAACTTATTGAAAAGGAATAAAACAGGGTAAAGGGGAGAAGAAATTACAACATATATGAGAGAAATGTACATGTGTATTGAGATCCAGGTATTGCAGTATAAGCATCTGATTAAATGCTGTCAGCTCTTCAAGGTGGGCCAGAGGAAACATACACTATAAGTCCCAAAATTATAGTCTTAAATCATGGTGGTCGTTCAGTGGGTTAGCACAGGACTGGCCCAATTTTATGGCCATATTAACAGTGGTCATTAAGTGAATGCATGGTTGTTAAATGAAAGCCATTTAACATGGCAGTCATTAAATGAATCCATTTAATCCATTTTTTCAGAAACCAGAAGTAAATGCTGGAAACCAGCAAAAACTGCTGAAAATCAAGGTCATGTGAGTGGACACTGCAAATGGCCGTAAATGCAATTGTGTTACCACAGGATGTGTGTGGCTGTTGGAACTACAGCCATGTCATAAGTACATTTAAATAATTGCTAAGTGACCAGTTGTTAAATGAGAATGACCAGTATGGAACTCTACTGTATTGTTATAGGAAATAATAACAAATCTTGAAAATTTCCCTTTTCTTCCTTCTTATGTCAAAGAGTCATAATGAAGCAATTTTCTTTCTTACCTCCTCCAGCCTTTCTACGTTCAGCTGTTGTTTTGTAATGCTGCCATATATATTCTTCAAAGCTACCTCTGTGGTCCTCTGCAAATGCTTTTGGGTAAGAATTGGTAAGAATTTGACCTGCATAGCAGTAGGTGAACAGTTCTTAATCTCACGAATTACGTAGTTTCAGAAAACCATTGTGGGATCTATTCCCATGTGAAGCTGTTTTGAAAGTGGTGTAGGGAAAAATTATTCATGTACACTTGCATGTGTACATATACAGTGTTATGAATTGCTTCCAGTGCTGAGTCTTTTCTCCAATGGGCATCAGAAATCCCCAAGATACTCCAACTGCCAGGTTTTGTTTCTGGTTCTTTGATTTAGATGAAAGCTTCATAGGGTGTGAAATAGCCTCTGTGCTCAAAGGGAAGTTCAGTGGCATAATTAATATTTTGTCTCCAAGGGCAGTTCAATTTATGCTCACTAAACATGGTCTCAAATGTTGCAGTCTTGGGCTAGTGACAGATGACTGGCCATTAAAAAAACTAATTTGCTGCTTTGCTACTCCTCTTTTGAGAAGCCCTTATCAAAAATGCAGTGGGCTTAGATTAGCACAGCTGGCAGAGCGCCTCTATTTTGTTATGTAGGAGAGCAGACGCCAGATCTCATCAGCTCCTTAACATTCTTTGTGATCTGGAGATATCCAGAAAAGATTAAAGGGGCAATTTTGGCAGTAAGAGAAACGAAGGGAAAATGCATTTAATTGGGTTATGTCACTGCACGTGAGCATTGTCCTTGTATCTTTTTAAAGTCTATCAAAAGTTCCTGCCGGAGTGGAGGAAGAGGAAGAAAGATAGCTTAGTTTTAAGCCTTGGGCATAGGGTAAGACAAGAAATTCTGAGTATTTTTTTCAACATTTGAAAAATGTTGAGATTCTTGCAGCCAGCACACCCTTCTTCTGTAAAGAGTCTGATAAACTTCTGCCTCCTGCTATTTAAAGGGCCGGTAGTTTTGATTCTTATACATGTATTTGACTTTTTTTTTTCATTTTTCATTTTTTTGTAACTTGACGAAAACAGAAAATTCATGTAGAAATAAAATAATTGTAGATGTGATAACACTCTGGTTCAAATTATTTGTCACATCAGCTAGGGAGCCAGCATAGAACTGTAGTGCCAATGTAGCTGAAAATGCTTGTCTGGAAAGCATAAGACTGAGACGCACAGCTTTAATTAATCATGTAATTTGACTTTGGTCAAAAAATGGTGCAGATGGCAGAACCATGTCTTTCTTGGCCAAACTCACCTTTTGTTCTAGTACTCTATGAACTTTCGTTCTTCTCAACTTTCTAGCTTGATCCTAGAATGGAGCTCAGTCTGATGACAGAAATGCTATAAATTAATAAGCAGTGAGAACATGGAGTGTTAAGCACTCTGCACTCATGTTATTTTTCCACTAAGGCTTAGAAAACTTTTCAGGTGTTGGGCACCACTGTGTGATTTCTGCAGATGACTACCCCATTTTAAAAACTGCCCCCAAAATTGCAAGAAACTCATGAGATTTCAGTGACTGATTTTCTAAGATCATATATGATCTTGCATAAAAGGGGGAAATGATAACATAACCTTTTTATATCATAGCTATTGCTACATATATGTGTATTCACATGATATACATAATTTTGCAATATAAGCTTTCGGGATTGATGCCACATCCTGACATACTTGGCAAACAAGAACTACTTGGATTTTGTAGAAGATCTTTATTGCTCATAAAGTAAGTAATATAACAGAATCTTGAAAGCTAGTTGAGAATCAGTTTAGTGGTTGTAGTGCTGCTTACAAACTGGGAGACGGTGAGTTCTAGTCTTGCCTTAGGCATGACAGCCAGCTAGGTGACTTTGGCCAGTTACTCTTTCTCAGCCCAGCTCACTTCAGAGGGTTGTTGTAGGGAGGGAGGAGTATTAGATATGTTTGCCATCTTGAGTTATCTGTAAAAGAAATAAAGAGAGGGTATAAATAAAATCTGTTAAAGCAATTCTCCCACTCAACTTATACCTAATGTTATTGAGGTAGAGTTGTTAAGAATCTCTTTTTCATGCTATCTCTGGATTGAGATATCTCTTTTGCGATGGTTCTTCTTTCTTGGCTTTCCCAGGATCTGTTAGATCCTGTCTATCACAGTAGCTAAACTTAACATGCTATCTCAACATTGCAAACATGATAAATAATGCCTTGAAAAATCAGCTAATCTGTGGAATTTTAAAAGAAAATGTTTAAAATAGAATCTTCACAGAGGTAGATTTATAATTTAAGGAAGCATCGTAAATTACTGTCTCTATGAAAATTTGTGAATAAGTTTCAATAGCATACAAACAGAAATAAGAGATCAAAATCAACTGTGTTGTCATTGTGGCAGAGGTTACACATACCATCTCAGTATAGATTTAAAGGACAAATCTGCAAAAAAGGAAATAAAGTAGGGCTGATTCGGCGACCAGTTATTCTAGTAAAAGCAAATGATATGTCAAAAGTAGGCAAACAAGGTATTATTATTATTTTTAAAATCATTGATTTTTTTTTGGCAGCAAGAGGGTCAAGGCTCCGTCACAATGTCAAAAGCCATCTCTGATCCCAGCAAGGTCAGAACTAAGTTTGCTGTTTGTGAAAGATCAATAAAAATTAATTAAGACTGAAGATCTCTGATAGCTATTTGGAAGGAGAACATGTTCCACAGAGGAGCTTGAAAAGACACACAGATATGAAAGCAGATCTCAGCAGATAGTTCAATAGACAGTGATTCAGAGCATCAGGATCATAGTCAAATAATAAGGAAACTAAATGCATTTTTTAGCTTTTTAGTCAGCAAACAAGTGTCATTAAATGTTATTCTAGTATTTTCAGGAGCTTACAGCTTTAAGATAACATGAGCAACTGCTCTTTTTAAAAATTAATTGATGTACAATTGATATGGAAAATTGAAAAAAAATTATTCAATACCTATCTAGATAATTTTGTTGGAGGGAGATAGAAAGTAACTGTTCATTATTTGACACACATTAAGATAACCCATATATTGTTTAGGTGAAACATGGGGATTATGGCTGATTGCAGGAATCAAAAATATAGTCCTTTTCTGTTAACTCTTTTACAGAAGGCATCACTTGGTTAAACTTGAGGAACTAAAAAATAAATTATTCATTTAAAAATGAACAAATGGTGAAGACTACTAGGTAGTTTGGTCTTGGTCAGCTGATTGATTATATACCTTTTCACACCTTCTGTGTGAAAAGCTACATAACAGAAATGAAAGGTGACACAAGTTTCCTATTACTTGAGTCTTAAAACAGAAAAAAAAAAGAAATCCCTCTTGGAAAGATAGCGTTGATTCAGATTTTTTTTAATCTGTGGTATCTCCTTTCAACAGAAAAAGGGATTTTTGTTTGAAGATCACAATTCCAATGAGGGAATCCCAGCACACATTATGGATCGGGGTGGATTTCTCTACAATGAGCATGTCATATGAGTCAGTGAACCCTCAAGTTATTTTGCACCTCCATTGTAGAAAATCTGGTTTTCATCCTTTCAAACACCTTCTCTGGGAGTCTAATTCTTTTTGTTGATGAATCAAACTTAATGTCAAATCTGTAAATATTTTTAAGAACATGAATCCATTGATGTGACTTTATCAGAAATTCCAAGTCTTTAGATTGTGTTTGAAATATCCCAGAAATATCCATTTTAAAAATATTCTTGAGCTTTTGAGAAAGATATG
>JANHZU010004781.1:5184-17164 GCA_032468055.1 Acrochordus granulatus
ATTTACTTCTGCTTCATTGACTATGTTAAAACCTTTGATTACATGGAAACTGTGGCAAATTCTTAGAGATAAAAGTACCAGACCACCTTATCCGTCTCCTGAGAAACCTGTATGCTAGTTTAGAAGCAAGAGTTAGAACCGGATATGGAATAACAGATTGGTTCAAAATTGGGAAAAAACTACATCAAGGCTGCACATTGCCATCCTGCGTGCTTATTTAACTTATATGCAGAGCACATCATGCAAAATGCTGGGCTGGATGAATCATCAGCTGGAATTAAATTGCCGGGAGAAATACAACAACCCCAGATATGCAGACGATGCTACTCTAATGGAAGAAAGTGAAGAGGAGCTAAAGAGCCTCTCATTGGGGGTGAAAGAGGAAATTGCAAAAGTAGAATGCTCTCTGAGCTTGTTTTTTATTATGTAGTCTAGTAATGTCTGCAAAAAAACCTGCCAATCTCAGAGAGTACCTTGGACATCACAGTTCAAACCTGAGCCTCAAATATTCTCTTCTATCAGTATTTTTGAAATCTCATTGCTTTAAAAATCAGACTTAATAATTTGTCATTATTCTTATACATGGTAGATCAATAAAAATGAATTATAATGAAATAATTATACTTGAATACTGTGTTAAGACAGAATACATAATTATACAATTTACTGGAAATAAATTTACAGATTTATAGATCAATTCACTGTGTAGAAATTGAACATGTGAAAATAACTTATATATCGCATGGTTTAGATTCCAAACCATTCGAAAAATACATGTCCAGCTTCCTGTTCTTAATTTGGTAACACTGTGTGTATGCTCCATTAACCAATCAACATAATAAGTGTATTCATTCCATAAAATATCAGGCTTCATGCAGAGAGAATGTGAAATCCCTGCTGTTTTCTCTTTCAAGTTATTTGCAATGGCTTATTACTTGGCAAAATATTGTTGCTTCTTGGGACTATTTAGGTTTGTAAGGAATCGTAGGAGAAGAAATGCTTATGAGTTTTCTAAGCTTAGCACTGGATGGGTAGAGTGCATTGGTGGTAGGAAACTGGAAATATTCAAATGCCTTCAGTTACTTCAAACATTTATGCAACATTTTATTATTGATCCAGTGGCATGTTCATCCATCCTAACTAAATACCCATTCCACTGTCTTTGTTTCATTTTCTTAAAAGTTAAAGTAAGATACATTTTTAAAGGTATCTATAAACCTTTAAAAGGTATCTATCCCTCCCCACTAAATATTAATTCTTCTATATCACATGCATATAACAGATATACTGATTTGCTATTTCATCTGAACACTATTTAATATTTACTATTGGTGATGGCATGTTTTTCACAATATTCTCTAACCCTTGATAGGAATTAATTTAAGTAGTTGTCTTGCTAGCTGCCCACCAACTATCATTTTTGCTAGAAATTTTGTCTGTTTGCAGAATCTTTGATATCTCCAATAGTACACACACAAGCACGATAGCAATACAAATTATTTTGTTGAATACAGACTTAGAGCTATGACTGTGAATATCTCTATCTCATAAAATTTATTCATAACCAATAAAACTTACTTCAGAATTTTAAAATTATATCTATTCATCTATGGCAAAGAAGCCTCTCATAAAAGCAGTGCAAGATTAATGCAATCCCCCCCAAGCCAAAGGTCCCAGGAACAGATTCCTTGAATACTAACAAAATCTCAGAGGCATGCTGATAGTCTACAGTAGCCTGTTCAAAATACATTCCAACAGCAGCTTGCGTCCATACAAATATACTGGTAAGGGCATTCCTGGACTGTACCCCATCCCCTCTCATATAGGTATCCCTTCTCATAATGAAGTCAAAAGTGGATATTTTGGCCAATGAATCCAGACTTCCCACCCACCCACAGACTCAGAAACTTCAGTTTCCATTGAAATTCAACTAGTAAAAGAGAACCTATTACACTCTGGATAATTGGTTTCACTATCTAATGTTCTGTACTCTGGAGCAAGATAGAATGAATGTGAATCTTATCTATTTGACATCCTTTCAGGTATTTTATGTGAATTATTATATCCTTAGTCTTCTCTTCTCAACTTTAAACATACCTGTTCCTTTAGGATCTCTAAAAAGGATGAATCCAAACCAGCAATGTTACCTGTTCCAAGTTCTCTGAATCCTTAAAGAGTGGAAAAAAGATTGGGCAGACTATTGAAGACAACAGTCTGTTCATAGTAGACTAAACTAGAACAATGTCTATGATTTGGAAATTATATTTCTGTTAATGCAGCTCAAAATTGCATTTGCCTTTTTTAGTTATATCAGACTACTGACTTATTTTCAGTTTGCAAACAAGTGCTATTCCAATATCTTTTTCACACTTACTATTACCAAACCAAGTATCTCTCCATTCTTGCATCTGAGCATTTGACTTTTGTTTTCTAAAAGAAATTTACACTTACTGTATCTCAGCTAATATCATATTACTTTCAGCCCATTTCTCGAAACAAACAAGATCATTTGAATTCTATTCATCTTACAGAGTTTTAGCTATCCCACCCAATTTTGTGTCAGTTGCTTATTTGATCACATTATCTCTAGTTTTTCATTTGACTTTAATAATATTGATACGGATCTGGCCTTGTACTACAACACTCAGTACCTGTCCCAATTTGGTGAAGAAATATTGATGAACACTTTTGTGAAGACCCAGCTCTCAGGAAAGAGCTGTAATGCTAGCAAAGGGGGAAAGAAAGAGAAGATGACAACAACCCATAACAAGGTGAATGTGCTCAATTATAGCAATGATGGACCAGGTTAATAATAATAGATGGAATATAATCAGAATCATGCCATCAAGCCCACACTCATCTGCCTTACAAAATGGCACAAAGCACTTCGTTAATTTTTAGCTGAAGTCTCTCTATATATACATACTTCATCCCACCATATCAAAAGTTTGTACAGTTAATCTGGCAAGATTTGTTATTGGCAAATACTGTATATCCAGTAATTACTACATTGGTTTTATTGAACAAATCTTTTATGATCTGTTCCATATCTTATCATTTGTCATTTGTATGTCAGACTAATTGATCTGTAATTTTCTACATTTGCCCTTTTTAGAAAATAGGGAGGACATTTTCCTGTTAGTCTTAGGCACAGCCTTCTTTTTCTCACATTTTCTCCCACAACCAGGAATATGGGAAGAAGGCTGAAGAAAATGACTATTTATTGAAAAACAGCTATTTAACAAGTAGTAAATCCATGGAGACCGAGGTTATCTGAGCCATGTTACCCTAATGCAGCCATCACAACACAATTTGTCATTAAAATACTCTCTTTAAAATAGCATTTATTAGCAACCACACAATTGCGAGTGTAACATAGATTAAATGTTGCTCGTTTTAGAGAAGAAAGCTTAGATTTCAAAACGAAGTACAAACGAAGGGATAGTTGATCAGCTTATCCAAAATGGAGATGGAGTCTCTGGGAAATAGCTATGAAAGCAATTAGGCAAGACTCTGGACACATCCAAATGGAAAAAGATATCTAACATTCTTGCTTACTTACTGTCTCTAGAAATCCTATCATCTTGGTGGCTCAAACTCCCAGGCTGGAAGAGATGTTTTATTTATCTTTTCCAGACCTTGTTGCTCCTTGGCTGGAAAGATTGAACAAAAACCCCTAACAAGCTCCTTCTTATCTATTGAACATCAAAGGGAGAAGTGGTGGTGCTCAGGAATTTAGCCAAATATCCTGGGCATCTTTACTCGAGGCAGAAGATATTACAGTCCCTTCTGTCTATCCAGGAGGACAATGAATGATGGGGAGTGGGATATTAGAGGTTAACCTGGCTAGATGTCCTGGTTATTGTCAACAATTCTGGTCTGAGATCAGAAAGAAAATAAGCCTTCCCCCTGCTTTTTTTTTTTTTGCCTCAGCATTTACTAATGGTTCAAAAAAGCAAGCTGCCTCTTTCAACTGCCCACATAGCAAATGATCTCAATGAATGTGAGAAATAACCCAGATGTATTTCTGCTGTTGTTAATATTATGTTTTGCTTAAGATAATCCATTCGCTGTTGTATTCTTTTTCTCCTGGACTGGCTACTGATGCTGCCTGTATGTGCAGCAGAGGTTTCAAAAAGTATGCTTAACTATTGCTTTAATTGCTGATGATGAGAAAGTTTTAATATGTTCATAACATTTTAATTAAAGAACATATTCTCTTGAACTTTTTGGATGAGGAGGAATGTAAGTTGATTAGTAAGGAGTTTTAAAGTGGGTTATCCCCTATCTATTTCTGTGGCCTTATAACAAAAAAAAAATATCCCAAAACCAAGAGAAACCAAGCTTGTTTCAACTTGCCATTGATTCCTACAACAAAGCATTTGAAATATTTTGAACTGGCTTTTTTGAAACTAATACATTTCATCCTTTATTCTGTTTGAACAAAACCTGACTCAGAATGTTTTGACTAGGATGGAATTGTTCCAAATGGGAACAAAGCCATTTCCCCCATTTCATGAACACCCTATTAGTCTTTAGATTAATATAATGAGATTTTAGATGAGTAATTGGAAGATTTGCAGTGTGGTAAATAAAAATTAGTCCAAGACATTATTATTGTTAATTGAAAGTTTTTCAATATTAATGTGTTCACTGTCATTGGGAAACTTTAGGGCAAAACTGGTCAGTTTTGTATTCAAGAAACTTACACTGCTCTGCTCACCTAGATATACAACAAAATTAGAGGATTATGATACCATCTTTTAATATTTTTCTCTGGACTATGAGGAGGTGCTGAGAAAATGCCATTAAAGTATTAAAAAGAATTCCCATTCCATTTAATCATTAAATGATGTTAGTAAACATTTATACTGTATA
Organism: Acrochordus granulatus; assembly: GCA_032468055.1. Taxonomy (NCBI): domain Eukaryota; kingdom Metazoa; phylum Chordata; class Lepidosauria; order Squamata; family Acrochordidae; genus Acrochordus; species Acrochordus granulatus. The sequence goes on from JANHZU010004781.1 coordinate 10,063, forward strand.
TCTTGTTTGGCTCTTATTATTATTCCTTGGAATTGTTATTCATTGCTGTATTTTTAAAAATATTTGTGCAAAATAGGCTATATTTCTGAATATTGCATTACTATACTAGCTTATTGTTTGATTACACTCAGTTGTTTATAGCCCAGAGTGTTCTATTTTTTCCCACTGTATATTATGAAAAACTGCATTAAGGGATTATGTAAATAATTTGCCAATGATAGCTTCATTTTTAAATCATATTATCAAGATTCTTCCTTTACTTGTGACAGCATTTGGCCAAACATATCTGGGATTATAAGATTGTTTCTTTTTAGTACTGGGATGGGAGATCACAAGGGAGTTAATTCCAGAGCCATTGGAGAGATTGGGGAGGTGAAAAAAAAGAATCCCCGGAGAAAGTGATTGCAAAATATTTTTACAGTTGCCCTAGAAATGTAGAAATGGGCCAACAAAGTCACCAGGAGTCCAATATAACTTCAAGGAGACTTTTTGAAAAATGCTGTTAACTGCTGTTAGACTGACATTTTGAAATCAGCAAGGTGAAAATGTTTCTACCACAGAAAGAAACGATGGCAAAAAGCTGGAGTTATTTCCTCTTTCAATCCAGGAACAAAGCCAACATTTTAAAAATAACTTCCTGATTGTACATTTCTAGGGTATAATGGAGTCATGAACTTCTACAGAATGCAAACAAAAAAGTAGCTTATTATTTTTCCATGCACAAGCTGCAGAAGAGACTTATTTCCAGGCATTAACAATCTAAATATACTTATTTTTATTCTGCAATTTTTCAGGCTTATACTACTACTACTGATTGTTATTATCATTGATTACACAGTCAGCTGGATATTTAAACTGGATTTTGCATTTTTATCCACCTATTGAGTCCTTTCTGAGATTATAAGATAGGCAGGTACCGTTAGAAGAGAATATTTGTAGGCAGATTTTGTTTGATGGTGTTAAAGGTTTCATTGCAGGATGCAAGCTATTCCAAATAAAACTGTCTTTTGCAATTGACTGGTGGTGATTTTGTCAATGCTGAATGTGTTCAAGTGGTGCTTCAGATGTTTTGGGATTGCACCCAAAGCCTCTATTACTATTGGGACTACTTTTGCTTTCTTTTGCCACATTTGTTCTATTTGCAGATTTTGTAGTGATTTTTTTTTCCAGTTCTTCTCTTCTGCTGACACCATGCATTGCTATGTCCACTATCCAAACATTTTTGTCTTTTTATCAACAGTTGTTAAGTCTGGGGTAGTATGTGTCAGGTGCTTGACTGTTTGAATTGAAAAGTCCCAGAGCACTTTAGTTTGTTCATATTCTATTACTTTGTCTATTTTGTGGTCTCACCAATTCTTGCTTTGTTTTTATTTAAAGCTATACAAATTTTATAGAATTAAGACATGAAACAATATATTCTATAATTATCTAAACATAGCATTATAATAATATTACAGTATAAACCAAATACAAATATATCAGCAACATTTGGATCAAATAAAGCTTGAGCAGTTTTTATTTATTTGATTGATTTATATGCCGCCGAACTCACAAACAACTCTCATTTTGGTTGCCTGTGGACTGAAATGTTCGTGTCTTTAAGGCCTTTTTTATCAATTATTCTCTGAAGAAAAATCATTGGCTTGTGCTATTAACTATTGCATAACATGTGGAAGGAAGGAAGGAAGGAAGGAAGGAAGGAAGGAAGGAAGGAAGGAAGGAAGGAAGGAAGGAAGCCAGCAGGAAGTCAGAAGCCCACTGCTTTTTGACCACTAGTAGTTCTTCTGTTTCTCTTTTTATATAAGAAAATATTTCTGAAACAATGACTCAGTGGGGCATGGGTTATGTGGTGTTGACCTAATTTTTAGAAGAAATAATAGACTTGTTGAATCTTAATAAACCACAAGACAGTCAAGGCTGAAGTGCTGTTTGTAGGGAGTTAATCAAGGGAGTGATGCTCAACTGATTTTAGAATTAACAGCCTTCAGTCAGATGAGACAAGGATTGACTCCTGATGAATGTTTAGCTCTTCTAATATCAACAGAGAATTCCACTTCTTTTTCCTCAGATCTTGGTCTTCTCACTGTTGGTCACTTAGCTTCTGTCCTCTTATATTTGATTTTCCTTCAAAGTAGCTCATAGTTGCTCAGTGACATGACCTTGCAATTCAACTGTCTAGCTGACTTTAAACACTTCTGCCTCCTCTTAGTGTTTCTCTTTGATAAGTTTGGCATTCTGGGCAATACAGCAATATAGTCTTGAATAGTAAACTATATACATCTGCCTCACTTCTGAACAGTGAGAGTTTCATGGGTTCCAAAACTGAACATCCTGGAAATTTACACTATAGAGGCAATATAGATCAGAAATCCTACAATGGCAAATATTTGCTCTTTGTCATTTTTTCAGACCCAATTCCAAAACAGACTACTTTCCACCACACATAAAGAATTCCTTCAGCCTTTCTTCTTGACAGGTGCAGTGAGAAAACATGTACAGGCATCACCCATCACCTCTTCTTGAACTATTCTAGCTTGTGTTAGCAGTTAAGAGGCATTGGCTTAGGGTACACAAACTATTACCTCTCTTCCTCAAAATTAAAAAGTATCATTTTAATCGGTGTCCAAATCCATCATTTCACTTTTAAAAAGGTAAAAGTAGTACAATCTGTAAAATATTACAACTACAACATAATGCAATGATAATTTTAAATACACACACATACAAACAGAGAAGACTGTGAAAACAAGTTAATGGGAAACATGCCTTTCTTAGTTAATCATCCCTCAAGAAACTGTGGTTAGCTGATCCACTCTATTATTTGGGAAATGAAAGTTTGATTTCTGTTCATCAAAATGTTGCAGTTAGCCAGTACTGTGGCATCATAGAAAATGTGACTTTATATCATTACATAAACTGTCCTTTAACAAATTTAGGGTAGCTCTTATTTCAGAATACATGTATATCATTTGGTTCAAAGAGCCTACTGTATATTTCTGTTTGCACAGACATTATGCACCTTCTTTTTTCAGATGCCTCTATGCTGTGAGTTTTGCATCCTGGACAATGTCAGTACATATGACTTTTGTTCTTCTCCAACACATGGTCTATCTTCACATACAGTGCATGTGCATTTATAAGCCAAAATGACTTGTGAGAGTGCTGTGATTTGTATTCTCTGATATAAAATATATATAAAGAAAGGGGCATCAGTTTGGAAGCAGTAATTCATTCTGCTGCCAAGATAATAAAACATAGCATCTCCTTTGAGACAAGCTGAGTATCTGATCATTATTCAGAATGCCCATGTACTGGGAACAGTACAGAAATGATCCTAGCCTCAGTCTTACTATTTCCTAGTGTCTGACCCTATCTAAATTGAGAGTGAGAAAAGGAATTGTGTTAAATAACACTTGTATGCTAGTTGTGATGCATGAGACAGGAAGTATCAATGTTAATGCATTTTAATGTATTCATTGGAGTCAAATATGTAATGGCATAAGGTGTCTATAGCATAGCAAGTAACTGCTAAGTGGCATCTCCTGCACTCTCAGTGAAAATACCTGCCCACTTCTCTGCTGCTGATAGGCTCTCAATCTTCCTCTTCCTCTCATTGTTTCCCTAAACAGCTTGAAGGGATGAAGGGCTGTATGCTTGGTCATAGAAGTGAGTAGGAACTTAACTTTCCCAGGTAAGTTGACATAATTCTTATTTTCTGCCTTCTCTTTGAAATAAAGAGACAGGATGCTCAGATCAAATAAAATCAAGTGATTATTCACATAATGCATATGAATTATGAATGAATTGTTGCACATTGATAACACACTTCTTAGAAAACTTTACAATAAAAGGACAGCAGTTTTATCAGTGACCACTGGGGATCATGATAAATTGGGACCTCCGATTGCTTGAGAAAGGAGCAAACAAGGGGCAGAGTTCATCATCAGCACACCATGATACAAAGCTTCACCAAGGCACAATCTGTACTGACTGGCCTTTGATCTGGCAGTGCAGTTCTTCCATTTAGGTCAGATCTCTTTGTGAAGCTAGCACAAGGTTTCAGTGATGAAGGTGTCATTCTGTTCTCTTGACATTTTGTTAGTCACAGTGATTACTTGCTTGTTAGCCCAGCGGTACGTACAGTGGCTCCTGAAAAGTCCACATTTGCAAACTCTCTAAAGTGCATTCATGGAAGAAGCTTTGCTCTGGTCACTTGTATTTTCCTCTTGTTTCCTCCCACGTTACTTTCATAATAGCTCCATTATTCTCTTGCTATAGCTTGTGCAGTTTAGTTTGGACTTTTTCCCTTCTTTCATTTTCAGTAATTCAAAAGCATCCTGATTCACTGCATGTATTTCCTCATTTTCCTGTCCCCCTGCTATTTATGTATCAATATCCACTCACAGTATCAACCATCAAAGTTCTAAAATATATCCTGCTTTACCTTCTTTCTCCCCACTGCTGACACCGGGTTCAGCATATTGCTATCTGTCTACAGTATCTGTGCCCATCAGCACAGCAGCATCACTGCTCATTAAAGTTTATGAACAATAAATATGTAATTAGTAGCTGGTTTCCTTTTCATGTTGCTTACTTCTGTTACAAATGCTGGGGAAATTAGTATCTTTACTGTTACGTAGAAACAATATGGATTTGTGTTCTTGAACATTGCTAATTTTTGCTGCTAGGAGAGAGTTCAAATGGGAGAATTAACAGCAGGTAAACACTATGATTCTTCGAAAAATTGTGAAGTTCATCATACAGTTTACAGCTAATGTTACACTCATAGGAGGATGGTCTTCCATATGCAAACTTCTTTGTTTGCAGCAGCAATTAGTAGTCTATATAGTCTCAGTTGCTATTCTTCTGGAATCCTTCCTAATAGCATTGCAAATTCAAAAATATTGTCTCCATAGTAGTTCTCCAAAATTATTTTTTTTCACTCAACTTGCATTAATGCACAAAAATCTTTCCCTTTACTCTCATCACATATTATCAAATAAGATTTGCAAATTCAACAATTCCGGCTGCCGACCTTCCAACCAGCAAGACAAGCTCTTAACCGATTGCGCCACCGCGCCCCTTTACAAATTTTATAGGATACCACAATTCAAACATGCCCCCTTTTGCCTTTTCTAATCATTGCTGTCCCAGCTCCTGAACAGAAAAAAATCAATCATAAATATGATTAGCATATATATTAATTACAGATCTTGGTAATTTGTCATTTATGGACAAATCTTAAATATATTTTTTAAAAATATAAATTGTCTTTTTTACTATCTCTGGCCCACTTCTTTAGAGAAAGTGCCAGCAACTTTTTTCCTGCATAGGAAAGTGAGTTAAAATCACCACTAGTACTACATGCCTTTTTCAAATCTCATACCCTCTACCTTCCCTCAAAGATGCCTTTACTTTACAGTTGGAAACCACAGGAATCTTGAATTCCCATTGCTTAAATCTTACATGATTAAACACAACTCTACTCTCTCATCAATGACTTGAAGGAAGGAGTTGAGGCGACACAAAGTTTGCAGATGACACAAAGCTGTAAAGGGGGTTAATACTTTAACTGAAATAAAGAAGATTCAAAAGGATCTAGGCAAGCCTGAGCCATGGGTTGAAATGAATAAAATTCTCACTTAATAGAATTTCAAATGTTGTATCTGGCTGGGAAAAATGTAAGGCACAAATATAAGACTTCAACTGAACCCTGGTAAGACTGAATGACTTTGGATTTTGAAGCCCTCTGGTTCTAGGATTATATAATATTTGGTACTGAATGGGGCCATGCTGCCTGAAACAGTCCCTGTGTGCAATCTGGGGAGTCCTTCTGGACTCACGATTCCTGCTCAAATATCAGGTAGCTGTCATGGCTAGGAGGGCCTTTGCACAACTTCATATTGTACACCAGTTGTGCCTGCTCCTAGATTGAGGGGCCTTACTCATGGTTACTCAAACCTTGGTCACTTTCCGGTTGAACTTTGTTGATGTACAAAAGAAGAAAAGGATTATGACATTTAGTCCTGTGACTCACTTTCATTCTTCATCAGTTGTTTCTAGATATCATTTGTCTGCACACTACTAAGCTGAATCTGGATATTATATTAAAAAGTTCCTGGTAGACGTTAGGTGTTGCATGGTTAGAATATGATGAAAAGATGGCCATTCTGATTAGAAAACTAGATCGATGGTCATCGTGAAGTGGTGTCATCTTAATCACTGAATCAGGGATGTGTAAAATCCCTGATTTTGCTTGTTATAACACTGGAAACATTTATTGACTGGTAGTCAAATAAAAATCAAAAAATCCTTTCAGTTTTGGCCCTGACTTGGAAAACTCATTTGACAGAACATCTCATTTCTCTGAACATTCATCTGTAATCTATTTAGTTCTAAGATGGATTGTTTAAAATCCTAGACCTGATTTCATTTGATTTGGGTAATTATATAACTATTGATAGCCACACTTTTTGTGGTTGGAGATCACACTTGTTTTTATTACTATATTTCCAAAGGCTGCATGGAACATTCAGTGATGCATCAGCAGAGCTGACATTTTCAGCTCTTGGGAAGAGACTGGAAACATTCTAAAAGTGAAATATGTGCATTAAAACACTTTCTTTTGTTGTTGTTCAGTCATGCAGCTGTGTCCGACTCTTCACAACACCATGGACTGCAGCACTCCAGGCCTCCCTCTCTTGCACTGTCTCCCAGAGTCCACCCAAACCCATGCCCATCACACTGACGATGTATGATATCTGACGATCTCATCCTCTGCCGTCCCTTTCTCCTTTTGCCTTTAATCTTTACCAGCATCACCGTCTTTTCCAGTCCTCCCTTCACATTATGTGGCCAAAGTATTTGAGTTTCAGCTTCAGTATCTGTCCTTCCAATGAGCAATGATTTCCTATAGGATTGACTGGTTAGATCTCCTTGCAGTCCAAGGGACCCTCAAGAGTCTTCTCCAGCACCAGAATTCAAAGGCATCAATTCTTCAGCGCTCAGCCTTCCTTATAGTCCAACTCTCACAGCCATACATTACAACTGGGAAAACCATAGCCTTGACTATGCGGACCTTTGTCAGCAAGGGGATGTCTCT
>JANHZU010004781.1:48608-64958 GCA_032468055.1 Acrochordus granulatus
TCTGGCAGAGCTCTCATCTTCTTCAGAGCACACAAGCCCCCCAACCACAGCAAGGTGTTGCCTCACTGGGGGGCTTAACCTCTTTCTTAACTTTTAAAATACATCTCTTTGAACTGGCTTTTAATGATTGAAGACTTGTTAATTTGTTTTAATTGAACTGTTTTGAAAGTACTGATTTTATTTATTAGTTTTTTATTGTCACCCCCTAAGTGATTTCCGTGGTTGGAGGCATATTAAATAAAATTAAATTTAACAATATTTTCTACAGTACCTGTTTTGTGTTAAAACTGTTTGAACAGTTTTTGAAAAAGCAAATGTTTGTGCTAGATAGGCATGTTATTTGGAAATTAAATACTTATGTATTATGAGGGAAATAAAATTGAAATACAGAGACTTATATCAGGTGTCCAAATCGGTAAGATTTAAGAATCAAGCCTGAAAGAAGGGCTGTAGTTCAGGGGTAAGAATGCAGAGTTTGTTTTAGTCCCAACATTCCCTTTTTTGAAAACTTGGATGATCAGTACTCAGCAGACAACATTGAAACACTTGTTGTAAAGCATACATTGTCTTATTACCAAATAATCCTGCACGTGTAAGCCTTATTAATAGTAAGCGCTCCTGAACAGATGCAATGGAGTGTATGTGCAGATTTGTACTATAATCCTGACTTTCATTTCAAGTTTGGTTTGCAGCAAAATCTATTATTTTTAGACATTACAAAGGGATGTCACAAATGAAGTCTACATTGGTTTTCATAAAGAGGCAACTGCATTCATCTGTAAATGAAATATCATTCATTGTTAATTTAATGTTTCAATTAAAGCAACTGGATATTATGAGTTTTTTCCTTCTTTTTTTCAGAAAACTGAATGGCTGTGTTTGAACTGCCAAACTCAGAGGCTTCTTGAAGGAAGCCTAGGAGATCCTGCTCCATTGCCACTACCAACTTCAAAGCAACAGCCATTTGGATCCCCCCAGCATCAAGCTGGAGGTCAGCAACAGAGAGGAGCCCAGCACCATGAAACAGCAGCTGCTAAAGATAGGCATCTTGCACATTTCAGGACTTCAGAACAAAGCAAATTACCAATTGCCACAGTCCAAAAAAAAATGGCTACTGCTCCATCTGAAGAAAAGACACTGCCCAAATTAGCTGAAGAGTTTCCAAAACCTTCTGAAAGTCCATTGTCAAAAAGGAAAATTACAGCTTCAAAACCAGAAAGAGATATCAAAGACAGCACAGTTGTATCTGAATCTCAAAAAACAAGAGAGCAAGAGGTAAGCACCTTTCCACTTAACAATATATGAACAGAAGATGGCAGTGTGAGGTGTGTTGGAAGACGTAAAACAGTATTTCTTAGTCTCCACAACTTTAAAAGTATGACTGGCTTGAAGAATTCTGGGAGTTGAAGTCCACACAGCTTAAAGCTGCTGAGACTAAGAAATGTTGATCTAAGAACTAGTACGGTACTTTTATGCAAGTTCTGTAGCAGGTAGATTGGGGATCATAGAATCCATCATGGGTTATAACCTAAAAGAATTCTTTTCAAACATACACATGTTGAAGGATAGTATTTTTTTCCCTTGCTATTTTTTTTAATCATCCAGAGCTTTCAGAACATTTTTCAGTATCTCAAGACATTCTTATTATCTCCCCAATAAATATTCCTTCCAACACAATTCTATTTGCAAATGTGCTAATATCAAAAATATATGTAATTTGTTTTCAAGTCTCTTTTGATCTGATGACTAAAGAAGGCATGACAATATAGTTTATAGTTATTCTAGGACATATTTACTGTATATCTTTTTGTGACAGAACATTCAAAATCTAAATTCAAATAGATATATGAGCACAACTCCATCATTTTGTATCAAATATTGGCCAGTCAGATATTTCTGGGAAGCATACAATCTCTCTGTCTCTCTAGCATATTTGGACACTGAATGTCCAAGGAGGATCTACAAAATATGTTTGCTAATGGTCATTGATTCACAGCAGCCTTCTCCAACTCAGATGCACATTTCCAAGTTGCACATCTATAAAATGCCTCCTTTACTGGAGGCTTGGTCATTCTATGAGATCTTTTCTTTCTGTCCCAACTGTAATTCCAGCATACTGTATATGTGAGGGATAGGCAAGTCACTATGTTTTCAGAAAGCTCTGCATTTGTTTATTTGCTTGCTTGCTTGTTGAGGGTAATTTCTCCAATAAATATTCCTGTGGTATCTAGGGGACATGGTAGTCAAGTGGTTAAGGCACTGGGCTTGTCTTCTGGAAGGTTGGTGGCTCGAGTTTGAGAACCAAGAGTTACCAGGTAATGGGGTGAGCTCTCATTCTCGCCCCAACTCCTGCCAACCTAATAATTCGAAAGCATACAAATTTAAGTAGATAAAGAGGTACCGCCTAAATTGGTTGGAAGGTAACAACATTCTGTATGCCTTGGCATATAGTCGTGCCAGCCACATGACCATGGAAGTATCTTTGGACAACGCTGGCTCTTTAGCTATAAAATGGAGATGTGTACCATCCCCTAAAGTTGGACACGACAGACAGGGGAAACCTTTACTTTTTATACCTGCGAACTCAGTATTAGATTCTTTCTGCTATTGGGTATTAATAGAATAGAAATTATCAGAAATTAACCAAGTTTAGTTGGAGAGAGTGAAGAGAAAATCAAAGGAAGCAGAATATTCGATATTACTAATTAATAGTAATTATATTACTATTCAGTAGGAGGCTATTTATAAGATCTCCTGAAAGAAAAACAAATTGAAGTATCTGAAAGAACAGCCATTAGTTGCTGCTAGTTTAAGACTAAAGGTGAACAGAAGCAAGCCCTATCAGATTAAGGTCTTCTTAAGACTTCTTCTCTGTCTCCATCTGGAGTGAATAAAAAGGACCAAGATAAATCATACAGAAGACAATACCTTTCAGGGTAGAAGCTGACTGTGAGACCTGATGGTGTACTTAGTTTTCTGCTCTTTAACAGAAGGATTCTTTCTACTGTATATTGACTCATTTCCTTTTATTATAGATGTAGAGCCTTCATTTCTCCTGAGCTGCATGTCAGGAATATATATTAGCACAAACAATAACCTTTTTGGAATGGGCTCTGTGAAAATTTGCAATTATAGAGTTGTCAATATTTTGATTGGAGTATTGTTTAAATAAAACACAATAATTAAACTAGTCTGATCAGCACCCTTATCTTTATGTCTTGGGTTTTCTCCATGAAATGCCACAGCCCAAATTAGACTTCAAGCATAGTTTCTACCTTCTGGGATTCTCATGAGTGGCTTTTTGCCTTACTGTTACTTTATCCCCAGGATTGACATCTGAATTACGAGAAATATATGGTTGGGATTCTTGCCTTTCAAAGCATGAAAAAAAATACTCTCTAGCCTCACATTCTAATTACATTTTTCTAAAGTTGTATGTGAAGATTTAAAATGTTTTAATTCTGCATGTGAGATTATAGGCACCACATCAGTATTATTGGAATCCTGTGAATAAATTTAGCACTTAGTTGAATTTTAGTAACCTTTCCTAAGTGCCCTTCAGGGTCAACTTTTGCTGAAAGTTGTAGGCAGGAATGGAGATGGAGTTTAGTTTCCAGCAGGACAATGCCTTCTTTATCAAACCAAGAAAAATGCCTGTCAATATTTTCATGGACCAAGCACATGTGGGCCCAGATAATAGAGCATCCAAGGGGTAAGTGCAGTTAGGAATCTAAGGGAGCAAAATCCTCCCTCCCACCCTATTTACAGAGTCTGGCAGCCTGCAGGAAGTTGCTGAGTTATTGGGGCAGAAGTTATATTACATTCTAAACCTCCACAAAAGCCTCTGACAGAGAGCGAGCGAGCAAAGGTAAGTGAGATGAAAGAAGGAACCATAATACTTAATGATGTATGTCATTTGTTTTCAAGAGAACTCATTTTCCAAGTCTCTGGCCAATAGTTTTTTGTTTAGTATTGGGAAAGAGGTGTAAAATCATAACTGGTTTATCAGATCACAGCTACCCATACTTTTTCTCATATATATAATGCTCCAATTCTGTATTAGGTATGAGGCATTTGGGAGCCAGGGGGAGTAAGGCACTACCAAATTATTTTGGTGCTTTATTGGGGGAAGATTTAGATCCTTTGGGATCCCAAACATGTAAAGGGCTTTGATTATAATAATTAGGGCCTATCCCATTGCCATCACTCCCCCACACCCATTGGATAAATGTGGAGTAACAGTACTGTGTCAAGTAGATTTGCAACTAGTTACAATATTAACATAAATCAGGATCATAAATGGTTCTGCATTGTCCTAGAGGGATGCATCAAATAAGAGCTCTGACTTCACAAATTCCTATCTGAATAGCTGTGGTTTGGCAATTGAGTCAAGTTAGTGCTCAGTCCAGCCTACAGCCACTATAGGCCCTGCTTGGTTGTTTTCCTGATTTTTGTCCTTACCATTTTTACAGAGGAGGAAAGAGTGACTGGCTGGCTCCTGTATGAATGACTCCCAGTACATGCATTTTTCTTTCAGGGATAGCAGCTTCCTCATTGCATTCTTTGTTTTCCTAGATGTTTGCACACCTTTATGCCTTCAACCCCTTCCTCTCATTTAACACAGACCCTTGCTTCCCTGCAGATAAAGGCTTGTTGCAGATAAAGGCTTATTGCTTTATGTTGTTCTCTAATTTGCTGTAGGTCCATAGAAACTTGAGGGCAATGAAGAACTGATGGTTCATGTTCATAGGAACAAAGAAATAGCAGTTGAAACTCGATAGCTTGGTTCCAATCTGTCTATTTTGTAACTTAAAGATGAAAAAAGAGGAAGGGAGAAGGTGAAAAGCATTGCCATAAGTGACAAAGTTTGGAAAGAAACAAGAAAGCAAGCAAGATAGACTGGGTAGAAACCAAAGACAAACTCACTGGGAAATGTAAGGATAGATGTGCTTGCAGAAGAGGTAGGGATTCATTTATTCAATATCATGGAGGAGGACTGAATTTCAGCCAAGGAAACTACCAATCACGGCTCTTAAACTGTTGCATGTTAAAGCTATATGGATTGTGCCACAACACAGATTCATTCAGGTAAGAGCATGTAATGTAAGCAGCAAGATTTAGGTGAACAGTTTCCTGCTATCTCTGAGATGGAAAGAGGCATGGCAAAACAGCTGTTCAGGTATCAGCATGATGTGGCTGCAAAAAAAAGCCAATGTAATTCCAGATTTCCTCAGACTATACAAAAGCATAATTTCCAAATCACAGGAAATTACTCCATTTTTTTCTGCTCTGGTGCGATCCTGCATTGAGTCTCCTGACTAGATCTGAGTTTTAAGAAAGATACAGAGAAACAGGAATAAGTAGAGGGCAGACAAGGGCAATACATTATTTATTTGTAATGAATAAATAAAAATAACTAGGAAACTCAAAATGAAGTTGCATCAAGAAAGACTGAAGGCATTAGGCAGACTTGTACACAAATAACTTTGAAAATATTGAGGGGAAATATGGTAAAAAAAAAGGTAACATTTTCCCCTGCCAGTTGTGTCCGACTCTAAGGGACAGTGCTCATCTCCAATTCACAGCTGAGACAGCCAGTGTTTGTCTGAAGACACTTCTGTGGTCATGTGGCCAGCCTGACTATACACCAGGGGACATAGAACACTGTTACCTTCCTACCAAAGGTGATACCCATTTATCTACTTGCATTGTTACATGCTTTTGAACTGCTAGGTTGGCAGTATGTAGTATGCAGTAGGAAGTATGGTAGCACTCTTCAGATATCAGAAATAATTTTATATAGAAGAAGATCAAGATTATCATCTTTCATTCCAGAGTGTGGGACGTGGAATAACAGATTTAAGTTAGGTTATCTGTTGATTGCTAGAAAAAAGTCATAATATAGCAGTTTGGTAGAAATAATTATTCAGAGAATAATGTTCTTTCTTTCATTGGGTGTATTCAGATGGATGTTAGACAAACCCTGGTCAGGGGGCTTTAAATTGGAATTATGCATTGATCTGAAACCTGGACTTGATAATTCTATGAGAATGATGCCTCAAGTAGTCAATCTGAAGCCTACTCAAAGCTCAGCTGGAAAAAAAATCATTCAAATAATGGTCTCTTTCTATGTGTGTGTCTCTCCCTCTATGCGTATAACATTAAAAATAATGTGTGTGAAAATGTGTGTGTGGTAAGAGTTAATGTTTTATTCAAAAAGGGATTTTTTAAAAAATAGTTGAATAATACATTAGGCAACTTTTGTGAAAACTCACAGATAGAGATCTCCAGGGCATTCTTTTGCAGAGTAGGAGTCAAGGATGCTGATGCTTCTTTTTTGTAAAAGCAACAGTTGCATGTATGGACCTGACTTTAAAATTTCTCAGCCTTGGGTAAACCAGATTTATAAAATGGAAGGATCCAGCCAGTAAAACATGGAACTGTAAACCTGAGTTTATTTATTTTTATTTAATGTATCCCACCTTTATTATTTTATAAACAACTTAAGGTGGCAAATATATTTAACACACCTTCCTCCTCCAATTTTCCCCACAACAACAACCCCGTTAGTTCAGTTGGGCTGAGAGAGAGCGACTGGCCCAAGGTCACCCAGCTGGCTTTCATGGCTAAGACAGGACTAGAACTCACAACTCCCAGGTTGCTAATCTGTTATCTTAACCACTAGACCAAACTGGCTCTCTCTCTCTCTGGCTTGAGGGCAGAGAATATAGATTAATAACTTTTTACACGAATAGGGAATTTTGGCTGGCGGGATCCAGGAGAAGGGCCTTTTCTGCCGCGACCTCCACCCTGTGGAACATCATATCTTTGGAGGTGAGATCAGCCTCCCCACTTTGGCTTTTCACAAAGGATTGAAAACTTGGCTGTGCAGATTGGCCTGGGGCCCGAACAGCGGTGTGTCATCATGAAGGTGGCTATTAGACTAGAAGACCCCACCTCTATTCTAGCGCCCCCACTCTCTTGCATATCTTTTGCTGTTTTATTATTGTATTGTACTGATTTTTACTATTATTTTATTGTAAGCCCCTCAGAGTTGCTGGTGAAAGATGGGGGGGTGAATAAATTTACTAAATAAATAACGCTTCAGAGATAGCTGCTTGGGTTTGACACACATTTTCATTGTCCTCAGAAGCTTGCCTGTCATCCACAATTGGATGGAGACTTATGAATATCACAGTTGAAAATCAAACTATGCTAAAACATCATTTAAGTATAAAAAATAAATTGCATATAATGGGGAAAAAATTTAAAATAAAATGCACACATTGAGCATAGAAATTATCATCAATGATCAGGCAGATAAGTCTGATTTGCTGACACAAAATTCTATACAATTACTTTTTCCAGTTACAAAATAATTCATATTAGGGCTGGGAAATTGTAATATATCTAAAAAAAATCTTTCTGGTAGAATGACATTTGCAGCAAAACAGTATGAGCTGTTCATTTATTGAACTACAAATTGATTGTTTGAAAAGACCTTGCTATTTGTTCTTTTGCTGATCTGAATCTAGCAGGGAAGTATCTTTTATTAGCTACATACATTATTGTTGTACATTTGTATCAGATTACAAGGATGCATATTTGTAAAATAAAGCCCAGACTTGTGTTTTGACTTCTGTGCGTAGGGTAAGATAGGAAAAAAACACAAAAGAATTACTTCCTTGGGCTCCTCACATTAGGAATCAGTCTTGCATAAGCTTTTAAATTATTAAAAGGTGGAGAGGGTCTGATCTACCAATCAAAAGGCACTGCACACAAATTCTGTCGCTCTGTCATAAATAACTTTTGGATTAAATAAGGCAAAAGAAAATGGAAAAACACTGAGTTCACATTAAGCATGTCATCAGGTCCCTGAAAATTCCATAAAGGGAATAGAGTGATTGGACGATAACTGCTCTATGGGGAAGCACCAAATTTAGGGGTGCTGCTCTCATTTCTGAGCATATTATGGCTGCTGTTTGTTGAATGTTAAAGGACTTTGTGATTTCCTGGGTTAATTGCAACTATAAATTGCCATAAATCTGAATAATAAAATGAATTGTGTTTACAGTCGGTTATAATGGAACGTTAATGAATTTTTATTTCTTTTGTAGGAATCCAGCAAGCCTTATCCTTCAGACTTGTCTCGCAGCCCCCAAAGCTTGAGTGACACAGGCTATTCATCTGATGGAATCTCTAGTTCCCAGAGTGAAATCACAGGCTTAGTGCAGCAAGAAGAAGAGCAGCTTAATGAAACAGGAATTGTAGAGCCAAGTCCTCCCAGTCCTTCTGAACTTACTAAGCTGGAAACCAGCATGCGTCCTCTACTGGAGTCAAAGAGCTTGACCCATCCACCAGCTGACCGTGGAAAAACATACCATGAATTACGGGAGGAACAGAGGCAAAGACAGAGGCCACGGTCACTTTCTATCACTCCAGAAGCCTTTGATTCTGATGAGGAGCTAGAAGACATAATGGAGGAAGATGAGGACTCTCTGGAATGGGAGAATCAAAGGGAAAAGAAGGAAAGCGTGGAATCTTCAGATGATTTTGGCAGCAAGTTACACCATGGCTATGTGGCAGACAATAATGAAGTAGGATTCTCCCCATTACCAACTCAACAGAAAGGCAAAGAGCCTGTAATGACAGATGAAGAATTCATGAGGAGGCAAATCTTGGAGATGAGTGCAGAAGAAGATAATCTTGAGGAGGGAGAAGAATATGATCATGCAAAATACAGCACTGCAAAAACTGGACACAGGCTTGATTCTGAGAAAAGCAGAGAGGCCATTGCATCCAAAAGGCATCTGCCTCACAGCTCAGGCAGCATATATGAGGAAGAACAAAAAGAACTAGAAAGCACTGAGAATGATGATATGGCTACATCTCAGGGAGGTCTGCGTCGTTTCAAGACCATTGAGTTAAATAGTACTAACAACTATGGCAGAGACATGGAGTTGAATCAGGAAGCAGACATCAACCTGGACAGAGAACCTGAACTGGAGATGGAGAGCCTCACAGGTTCCCCAGAAGATAGATCAAGAGGTGACTATTCCTCCACCTTACCACCAACCACACCCAGTTATACATCAGGAACATCCCCTACCTCTGTTTCTTCTCTAGAGGAATACAGTGATAGTAGCCCAAGTCGCAGACAGAGATTAGAAGAAGTTAAACAACAGAGAAAAGCCCGGCATCGCTCTCATGGTCCTCTACTGCCAACCATTGAAGATTCTTCAGAAGAAGAGGAGCTGCGTGAGGAAGAGGAGCTATTGCGAGAACAAGAAAAAATGAGAGAGGTGGAGCAGCAGCGAATCCGAAGCACAGCACGCAAAACAAAAAGAGATAAAGAAGAGCTGAGGGCACAGAGGAGGAGAGAGAGGTCTAAAACTCCACCCAGTAATTTGTCACCAATTGAAGATGCTTCACCCACTGAGGAACTGCGTCAGGCTGCAGAGATGGAAGAGCTCCACAGGTCTTCCTGTTCAGAATATTCACCTTCCATTGACTCGGAGGCAGAAGGGTTTGATATCATCACCTCCAAACTGTATAAATCTGGCAGTGAGTATAATCTTCCAACCTTCATGTCCCTTTATTCTCCAACAGAAAAAATTGCTAGCTCTAGTTATCCAACCAGCAAGCCCCTGAAAAGTGCAGAGGAAGCCTATGAAGAGATGATGAGGAAGGCAGAAATGTTCCAAAAGCAACAACCTTTCCAACAAAGTATATCCTACAACAACACCTTTCAAGAAGTAAGTTACCGTAGTTCGGAAGGCCAAAACAATTTTGAATATCAGTACATAGATGACTATGTTTACGATAGCCGGGCTGTGGATTCCTCACAAAGTGACTATCAGAATGAACTTTCCAAATCTGGGGCACTTTATGAAGAAATCCTTCAAACATCACAGAATATCTCAAGGATGCATCAGTCTTCTTCTCTGGATTTGGCACTTGAGCAAGAAATGAAGAAGAAAGGGAGAGAAGATCCCTATCCAGAGAAGCAGTTTTTGAATGCAGAGAGCGCATATGAAAGTGGCCCACTCACTCCAGGAACAAGTCCTACCCAACTGTCTGCTCCTGTCTCCTTTTCACAGACCGAAAGCAGTGCAGGCAGAATAATCCCTGATGTTAGAGTCACTCAGCACTTTGAAAAAGAGAGTAATGAGCAAACAAAGTTTCATAGTTCCTCAGCCACAGCTAGCTCAGTCCCAAAGAGTGTAGCAATGCCTCACTCATATGCAAAAGGAACCAGCCCAGTCACTACCATTGTTTCTAGCCTAGCTAGTGCAACCCGAATTTACAGCTGTCCAACTTCAGGTGGCTCTGATGTGCCACCCATGTCCATCAGTAGCCAAAGCCAGACAAAAGTAACTGCAAGTTATAGCTCTCAAACAGAAGACATTTCCAGGGTCAATGGGGCATTAATAAGAGACAGACATCAAGATGTGACTGAGAGCAAGACAAACATACCCAGGACAACCCCCAAAATGTATTCTTTTTTCAAAAGTTCCAGCCCTCCCCTTTCCCCTTCTTCTCCCACTCAAAGTCCTCCTTCTTCTGTTCCAAGAACTGGGATGCCCTCTGGTTCCAGTATGGGAGTTAAATCAACAGCTGAGTTTTCGACTCAAACACATAGCACAATTATTTCATATGACATTGCAGCTACTGGGGTATCAACAGTTTCTCCGATGATAGCTCAAGGAACACAAACTCCTCACAGAGCCAGCTCCCCACGCCTGGCTAGGCAACAGTCATCACAAGAATCCCCCTTCTTGGTCATCACATTAGCATCTGATGCAGCTATTCAAACAAAGCCCATCGGTGTAAGTTCCTCCATTACACCACCTTCATCTCCAACTCAGCAAGGCCGCCAGCAAACAGTACATAGTTACAGCCAAACTGCAATCAGTGCAGTTCAACTCCAGTCACAGCAGGTGCAGACCACTCATACCAAGGCACAACCAATGCTTGAAAAAGCCTCTCCTTACACTCCAGTGCAGAAAGTGCAGACCACTGCTACTGACTCTATTCCTGGTGTGTACAGTTGGGGCACATTACCTGCAGAAAATATTTCTTTGTGTAGGATATCATCAGTTCCTGGGACATCTAGAGTAGAACCTGGACCTAGGCCATCTGGTAGTAATATTGTAGATTTGAGGACAGCAATAAAGTCAGTTCCAATTATTGTAACAGACCAGGGAATGGATCTCACATCCTTAGCTGCTGAGAGCAGAAAATATTGCCTCACTATGGACCAGTCACCAAGTCGGCAGTCTACTGCCATCCAACCTTTCATCATTAACCTTAATGCCCAGGAACAGCCACAATGTATCATAAGCAGTGCCACCACAGTCAGTATAACAGTTGCATCTTCCATACTTATGTCTCAGTCAAAGCAGCCAGCAGTCTATGGGGACCCTTTCCAAAACAGAATAGATTTTGGTCAAGAGACAGGAAGTCCAGTTTGTCTGACACAAATTAAGCAGATAGAACAAGCTGTTCAGACTGGCCCCTTCAGAGGAACCATGAGTGGAGTTGGCACATCTGCTTCTATGGGCCGACCAGAAGCATCGGGTCCACAGCAAACAAAATTTGCAAGATACAATTTGCCAAACCAAATGACATCCTTGATAAAGAAAGATACTCTGATTACTCAGACCAGCAATGCCCAAAATATTGTGAGTGCCATTCCCAGGCCATTTCCTCAGGATCAGAGCTCAGAGATATATAGAGGGATCCCGGTGGAACTGAAAACTCAGACTCCTTCAGTTGCTCTGGGAAGTAAGAAGTCCCAAGTGATGATGGTGCAGATGGATGACATAGCAGCAGGGTCTGTTACAAAACTCATCAAAGAAGAAACTCCTTCTAATGCACTGGACCTCACGGGGATGAAGCCTGAGAGCCAAGTAGCATGCTGTGATATAGTATATAGATTTCCATTTGGAAGCAGTTGCACTGGGACTTTTAATCCATCTCCTAAGGTGCCAGAAAAACATGTTGGGGAAGCAGCTCCCCTTGGCAAAGCTAGCGGGCAGTATTATGGAACCAGAGATCAGGAAATGCCAGAGACATACCCTTACAGAGAGCAACCAGCACCAGCACCACATCTGTATGAAGAGCACAGATTCCATCCACATGGCATGTTTGGGAGATTATATTCCTCAATGTCAGATACAAACCTTTCTGAAATGGGGTTCAACTATTACTCAGTTAAAGGAGAGCAGCACTTCCCTTCCCCTGCTGGAGATTCTGCTGTGGATTTGACAACAATGAAGCATTCCTACAGCCACGGTTTTACGGAGGGCGGTAACATAGGGCATGGATTGCAATATGGCTCTTTTTCTGATCTCCGACAACCCACTGAATTACTAAGTCATTCATATCCCATGCGAAGGTATAGCTCAGCTTCCAATATCTACTCTGATTATAGATATTCATCAAGAGGAGATTTGGCTAATTTCCAGGAAGCCAGCCTGGCTCATTATAGTGCTACCACTGCTCGTGAAATCAGCCGAATGTGTGCAGCGCTTAACTCCATGGACCAATATGGGGGCAGACATACAAACAGCCAAGATCTTTTTCAGTATGGACATAATGCTATTGGCACTGCATCAGGAGGAACTGGAAGCATTATGGCTCAACAGGGTGCCATGAAACCAAACATGGTATATAATCCAAATTTCCTAGAGTCTCACTCTGGCTATGGAAACTTAACCCAATATAACCTCTCAAGGTTTGGAACTGTTAGGCAGATACTTCCTTCCACAGCCACTGTACGAGCTGCTGATGGCATGATTTATTCAACCATTAATACACCAATAGCATCAACCCTTCCCATTACCACCCAGCCAGTTTCAGTGCTACGACCAATGCTTCGAGGCCTATATAGGCACTATGCTCCAGGTAGTATCACAGCTATTCCTCTGGCTAGCCTCACCAGAGTACCCCTAGTTACTCCTAAAATCCCCCTTGCATCTCAAGCTCTTTATCACTATCCTGTGCCCAGCAGGCTTCCAGCAGTTCCTACTGCATCTGTAATGGAAACACCCTTGTATTTAGGAAAACCTCCCAGCACCTCTGTAGCCAGCACTGCTACTAGTACAGTAAGCACAGCACCTGCTACTAAGTCGCCTGTTCCAAGTACTGCCAGCTTACAAAGACCTGAGCTGACAGGGGTTAGCACACGAGAGGAGATGCCTGTATCAACTTCAGATGTTCAGGGTGCTGCCAGGGACACCACCCAGGCACAGCAGGAGCCACCTCCCCGAATACCAACCCAAAAGCATCAGACAGAAGCCCCACAGGCCAGCACTGCTAGCAAAGGAGTTATGGAAAGGGAAGAAAAGGAAAAGGAAGAAGAACGACAACGGAAGCAACAAGAGCACATCCTCCAGATTGAAAGGGAAAGAGTAGAATTGGAAAAATTGAGACAGATGAGGCTTCATGAGGAACTGGAAAGAGAACGGGTAGAACTACAGAGACATAGAGAGAAGGAACAGCTCTTGATGCACAGGGAAATCCAGGAGTTACAGTCCATAAAGCACCAGGTCCTTCAACAGCAGCAAGAGGAGCGACAGGCCCAATTTGCCTTGCAGCGGGAGCAGCTTGCCCAGCAACGCTTGCAGTTAGAGCAAATTCAGCAGTTGCAGCAGCAACTGCAACAGCAGCTGGAAGAGCAGAAGAGGCAGAAGAGTACCTTTCCTCCAGTATGTGACCCAGCCAGCCGGATTCCTCCTCAAGTTACCTCTGAGATAACAATAGAAATGCAAAGGACCTTGGCCCAAAATGGACAGTACTGGCCATCCTTAAACCAAGCCTTTATTGCTACAGCAGCCCCGGGGCAAGAAGGACAAGCACAGCCCCGTTATCCAGGACTCCAGAGGCCTCTCACAAACTCAGCCTCTGAAATGTCCTTGCAGTCTGAAGACCAGTGGGAAACTAATCGTGGGATAAAGAAACGGAATTCGATGCCTCGTCTTCGGGACGCATATGATAAGGAGCCCAGCCATGAACCATACACAGTGAGAAAAATCACTGACAGCAGTGTGCAGACAGATGAGGAAGATAGCGAGGAACGTTTCTATGCAACCCGCCGGCGCCGTCCTCGACGCAGCACTGATTGCAGTGTTCAGACAGATGAGGAAGACAATGCTGAGTGGGAACAGCCAGTGCGTCGCCGACGTTCCCGCTTTTCCCGTCACTCTGATTCAAGTGCAGAAAGCAAGGCTGATACTTCCACAAAAGGCACAGCCAGCATAGCAATTCAAACCATCAGTGACTGTTCTGTGCAGACTGAGCCCGACCAGTTACTCAGAATATCCCCTTCCATTCACATCACTTCCCCTGACCCCAAAGTGGAGATCGTCAAGTATATCTCTGCCCCAGAGAAGACCCCAAGAGGAGAGAGTTTGGCTTGCCAGACAGAACCCGAAGTACTGCCCCAGCCAGGCATTGCAGTCCCTCAACTCACAGTGCCTACCACAATCCCTCCTTACTCCTCCAACATCCAGATAGTTAGTTCTGGTCCCCTTGATCCCCATTCAGTTGGACAGCAAGCACTGGCAAAGAAGAAGCCAGTTCCTCTTGAAATTGGCTACCAGTCCCACTTGCCTACAGATTCCTTGTCTCAGCTTGTGTCCCGACAGCCCCCCAAGTCACCTCAAGTCCTCTATTCCCCAGTGTCTCCCCTCTCCCCTCATCGATTGCTAGAATCGTCCTTCACATCCGGTGAAAGGCTCAACAAGGCCCATGTGACTCCACAGAAGCACTTCATGGCTGAATCCACCCAACGTCAGCAGACCCTGCCTCGCCCCATCAAGACCATCCAAAGATCTTTATCTGATCCCAAGCCCATCAGTCCCACCTCAGAGGAGTCTGCAAAGGACAGGTTTTCCTTGTATCAGCACACCTTCCTCCCCAGCAGCCAGGTAAGGTTGCTTGGTGTATAATGATCTGGTTCTAATAATATTTCAGCTTCTCCTTTCAAAGCCCTAGAGATCTTAGATCAGTCTGCTGGTTTATCAGTGGGTCCATATGTAAGCAGCAGGCCAGGAAAGGAGGAGAATGTTTTCAGCTCCAGATGAAGATTAACATATCAGCCCTATGGTATTCTGCATTAGAGGGTGAACTGAACTTCATAATTTGTTTTACATCTCTATTTACCTGCAGATGCACCACTGGATCTGTTCCTTGTCATGCTTCTTTCTACCTGCTGTGGGCAGACTGGAGGCTTTTTAAGCCCTAAAGCCCTATTTTTTGTATTTTTAAAAAGTATGATTTTTTAATTAAATGCATTATTGTGAAAACTTATACTAAGCAATAAGCCTGTATTATAGCCAGCTTTTTATCTGAAAAAAAAAGTTTTTTGGCTGAAATTTTATAGCACCAATTTTTCAGAATACTTAAAATGTTGCATTAGTCTTCATTCAGTCTACCATGTGACATTAAATGCTAAAAAACCTACAGGAATAATATAGATAATATCATCCTGTCCCTCTCATATAAATTAATAATGGTATCCACTATCTGGATGTTCCATTATATTGTGGTTAAATTACTAAATACAGTATGTTTTCATGACAAATTTCCCTTGTAAAAATCTTTATTTCTTTTTTCCTTTAATATATTTTGATACTCTGTAGTCTATGTACACACAGATATTAAACACAATTAAGTTTAAACAGAGCATGATCTATTTTCTGTCTTTTAAGAAAACATGCAGTACTACAGAAGTAAATTATTTTTTTCTTGTGATGGTAAAAAGAAATACCCTTTTCTGCCCTCCTAAAAGATATTTTCTTAAAAGATATTTTCTTTTCTTCATAGTTAAAAGCCCCCCAAGCCTCCTCAGCTAGTGCTCTTTTACAAGATCTAAAATAAGCCAACCTTAGTAGCATCCTGTCTGAAGAAACACCAGAATGTCCCATATTTGTTATCAATCCAAACAAAAGAGGCTAGAAGTTATAACTGGCAGGGAGAGATTCATTTTCAATCTTGATTTCCAACATAGCTGAAAAATAGGGAATGAATCCTGTGTTCCTGAAACTACTGGAAAGATATCTGATTGGAATGCACATCTATATTTGCCTGATAAAAGTTATGATGTACTTGCCATAAATCTTTCTAGCCCATCCCCTTTTCTTTCTGAAAGAAATAGCAGTAAGATAGGAGAAGGCAGCAGTTAGGAATGGATAGCAGCCCAGGGAAGGAGGTTTTCATCCTTTCTTGCTTTACTTTTGTTGTTCAGTCGTGCAGTCGTGCCCAACTCCTCGCGACCCCATGGACTGCATTACGCCAGGCCCCCCTGTCTTGCACTGCCTCCCGGAGTCTTCCCAAGCTCACACC